>JAWWEY010000056.1:2259941-2295413 GCA_035582745.1 Loriotus luctuosus | reverse complement strand
GGTCTCCAGGCCTGCCTGCAGCTGGAGCTGACAGCTGTGGGCACAGCTCTGTCACCCACCACCCTGGGCTGCTGTGACATCTTGGATGGAATAAACTGCATTTTGGATACAATAAACTGCATTTTGGAGAGCCCCTGGAGTCCCACATCCCTCATTAGGCTCTTACAGGGTGTGAAAGCAGGGATGTTCATGCTGGAATAATAACCAGACATTGGGGTCACCTCAGAGTTACTCAGGACACTTCAATTCCTGTGACTGTCTGACCCAGGGAGACCTTAAGTTTTGCCTGGATCTTTGCCTCAGCCCATTCCAGCCCTGTTTCCCACATAATTGTGCTTCCTCTTCCTTACTGGAGTGTCTTTGGATGGCTTCCCAGCCACTCTGAGCTGCCTCATCTTATTCCCTGGGTGACTTTCCACTCAAGCCCACCTTGAAAAATCTCTTTTCTTTGCTCTTCTTCTCCCTCCACTTGGCCACTGCCAGGAAACAGCCAGTGCTGAGCTGAGGGGCAGCTTGGAAAAACCCTGGAAACCCCAAATTACCTTTGAAATGAGAGGGTTGGAAATCAAACCCTTGTACAGAGCAGAGATCACTGAGAGCCCTGCAGGGCCCTGGGTCCCTTTTGGTTCTCTCTGACCCCCTCCATACAAATAAATCCAATTATCTGCCAGGCCAGTGGGTGCCAAGCAGGATTTTGGGGTTTTTTAGGTGTGATCTCAGCTTGGTGTGTGTCTGAACCAACCACACTGAATTGCTGCTCCTGGTGGGGAGGGGTTTTGTTGCTCTGGTGGGGATTTGGTTGTGTTTTTCCTCCTCACCCGTATTTTTCCATTGGTGCTGAAATGTCAGCAGGGTTTTCTGGCAGGCTGTTTGCCCATGTTGGTCAGGATGAAGTAGTTAAACACACAGGAGGGGATGGTTTTGCAGTAGGGATGGCTTTGCTGTGTGGTGGCTGGGCTGAAGGAACCTCTCCTGCTCAGGGAGGAAATGAGGCCCAGGAGTCACCAGAGGGTAAAAACACACATGGGGCTGAGGGAAAACCATTGCAGCCAGCCAGGTTTGCCCTGCTCCAGCTGCAGGGGTAACCATGGGCTGGCTGGGGGGTGTTTTGGGGCACATTTAGAGGGTTTTCTAAGGGAAACCTCAGGGAGAGGGTTTTCTAACCCTCCTCTTCCTTCCAGAGCTGCCCACTCAGCCCTGCCAGCCAGGGCAGGGTTTGGGGAGAATCCAGCCAGCAAGGTTTGCCCTGCTCCAGCTGGATGGGTAACCATGGGCTGTCTGGGAGGTGTTTTGGGGCACATGGAGAGGATTTTCTAAGCCTTCTTCTTGCCTCCAGAGCTTTGTGCTCAGCCCTGCCAGGTGGGGTAGGATTTGGGGGGAATCCAGCCTGCTCCAGCTGGATTGGTTACCATGGACTGGGAAGTGTTTTGGGGCACATTGAGAAGATTTTCTAACCCTCCTCTTGCCTCCAGAGCTGCTCACTGAGCCCTCCCAGCCAGGTTTGGGGGAAATCCAGGGGGGCATCACAATTGCATGGAGCAGTCCTTGTGCTCCCTGATTGCCTCAGCTGTAAAACCCCAATATTATGATGCTAAAAAGGACAAAACCTTCTTCACTGTCTAGAGGATTGTCTGAAAAGCTTTTATGCTCATTGTGGTGAATAATGAACTTTGCTGTTTTTCTCTCTCTTTGCTTTCCCAGCAACATCCTTTCTTCACCCTGCACGAATCCAAAGAGACAGACGTCGCCTCTTTTGTCAAGCTCATCCTGGGAGACTGAGAACTGGACTTGGGAAAGAATTGCCCTTCTGTGGACTGGTGGGTGCAGGGGAGGGGCACGTGGCAGGACTTGTCATGGAAGCACCAACAGAAAGTGGGTTTTGTTTTGCTTTGGTTTGGTTTTATTCCGAGAAACCCCCGCCTGGCCCGAGTTGTTTGAAAGGGTTCTTTGGTATCCATAGTGACACAGAACAAGCTGGTTAGTGGAAATGAATTTTAATAAGGTTGGTAACCTTAAAACAAAAAACAAAACAACAATAACAACGAAATTTTTTTTTTTGAATGAGTGATTTACATATTTAATGACAGTCGAGGTTCCTCTTCCTAACTTGCTCCTCATCCCCCTTCCCTTCCCCCTGAACCAGAATTTGCTTTGTCATGGTAATAGGTGCTATGGTAGTCATGAAGTTGTATGTAGATTTATATTTTGTCCCTTCCATTATTTTAATATTTATGTTAAGTGCTTGATGGAATAGATTTCTGTTTTATATGAGGATGAGTGCGTGGTGATGATGATGATGATGATGATGCAAAATGAGGCCACAGCAAGCAGCAATTGTAGGGCTTTGCTGGGAAAAAGGTGTCTGAGGAGAGGAGAGAGCAGAGGAGAAGTGTCCCTGTTGTGGAATATATTTAATGTGCATCATAAAAGGAATTGATGAGCAAGACTTGCAGCTCAGCTGCTCGAGCTGTGCCGGGGAGGGACACCCTGGTGTCCCCTGTGTCACCTCCTGGTGTCCCCTGTGCCACCTCCAGACACACACTCTGAGTCCAGCTGGTGTTCCCAGCCCCATCCCAGCCCTGCCCTGCTGGGTGGGAGTCCCTGGGACAGTGTCTGGGACAAGAGGAGGGAAGGAGGGAGGCTGTCAGAGGAGTTGCACAAAGAGGAGGAGGAGGAGGAGGAGGCTGCCCCGGTCCGTGCCCGCCTGCCCAGCAGCGTTGCAGTGCCCGAGGCTCCCTTGGGCTGGGGATGAGCTGCTTTGGGCCTCAGTGGGAGCTCCTCTCTCCTCCTGGGGTGGGACAGGGTCACAGGGTGCAGGGTGTGACACCCCTCAAGGGTGGGGGGGTTTAGGGCTGGTTTCCAGGGCTCCTGGCACTGCTTTGGCAGCAGTCCCTCCCTGCTTGCCCACAGGGCCTGGCAGTGCCAGCGCTGCCAGGAGCCCCTGCTGGCACGTGGATTGCGCTGTGCCCAGCCCCAGCTGGGCTCTGCCAGCACCACGGGGCTCTGCAGCAGCACTGGGCTCTGCCCTGGCTGCAGGTGGGAGCTGCAGCCTGGGAAACCATGCAGGGACACCAGAGCCCACCCTGCCCAGGAGCTCCCTGCTGCTGGCCAGTCCCTGGGGACAAGCTGCAGCCAGGGGTGGGATAAGGAGGCTGGTGAGGTGGGAGAGGAGCTGGAGGTGCCTCTGCCCTGGGCTCAGTCACTGTGTGGGGCAGGGGGCACTGTGAGTGTTTGTGAGCCTGGAGTGAGGCTGCTGGCTCCAGGTTAATGCTGCTTTGAGCCACAGCTGCCTGAACTCCTCTGCCTTTGCCCTGGCTCCTTCCCCCAGCCCTGCAGTGGGGCCTCCCTGTGCATTGGGGGGCTGCACAAGTGCCTCGTGCCCCTGCACACACTTCTGTCCCCACCCCTGGCTGGGGCACAGCCCCTCAGAGCCAGGTGTGAGCAGAAACACACCCTGCCCTGCAGTGCTGGAGCTGTGCAGGTGTCACTGAACCTGTGCAGGTGTCACTGACCCTGTGCAGGTGTCACTGACCCTGTGCACAATGTCACTCAATGTGTGCAGGTGTCACTTCACCCCACTGTGCCAGGGCAGCAGCTCCAGCCTGTGCTGGTGCAGGCTGGCACAGCCTGAGGGGATTTTGGGAAGGGATCCCCTGGCAGGGCAGTGCTCAGTGCCCCTGCAGGGCTGGGGGGTGGTGGGGACGTGCCAGCCCTTCAGGGAGGCACACAGAGACACACTGCAGTGCCTGGGCTGGCACTGCCACTGCCACTGGCACCACAGGCTGGGGTGTCTGGGCTGGCACTGTCACTGTCACTGTCACCACAGGCTGGCAGTGAGCCTGGGGTGCAGCAGCTGTGCCCTGGGCTGGCACTGCCAGGCAGGGCAGCATTTCTGGGATTTCTCACTGCTGCTGCAGAGCAGGGGCTCCCAGAGGGCTGGCAGCAATCAGGGTGCCATTCACAGCTCACTGGGGCTCTGGGGAGGAGGTTCCCCTTGCTCAGCCCTGCCCCAGGAGCCTGGCCAGCCCCACGTCTCAGCCTGTGCCCAGGGGAACCTTTCAGGTTACATTTTGTGGCGGGTGAAACACGAGGATGTTTTACTTCACGGTGTAATTTTAAGAGGCCTGGCCTGGCTCATGATCTGCCCTCTCATATTCCATGGTGTGTGTGTGTGTGTTTTTGCTCTCTCTCACTTTCTCAGAGTCACAGAGCTGTTTTGATTGATTGTCCTCAGCTGCAGCTGAAAGTCCAGCCAGCCAGTTTATAGACTTGGTTCCAGCATCAATTCTCACTTTGAAAAACATGACATTTAAAACCACCCTTTGGTTTTCCTACATATGGATCTGATGCTTTTGTTCAAGATTGTTTTTGCTGCTTTTCCCCTGCAATATAAGTCTCATTTGGACACCACATCTCCTTGACCTCAGAGCACCTTCATTTCAGTGCCATGGCAATTGACAGGTTGAATTTATGAGACACTGTCAAGGCTCAGTATTAATAGCAGATATTAATGTCACCAGCGTTTTCCAATGGAGAATTAATGGCAGTGTTGTCTGTAACCCTCTGAAAGGATTCCTCCTGCCTCCACACAGGCCCTGCTTTTCTGCTTTCTGCTCTAATCCCTTGCTTTTAATGACATTACAACAGGGCACTCAGCAAATCCCTCCCCTTCCCTGCTCCTTCTCCATGACTTTGCTCCTTTTCAAGTGATTTGTGTGAGCCCAGAGTAAGTGTGGAGCTGTCTGAGGATGGGAAGGGCTGTGAGAGGTGCCCAGTGCTGAGGGGAGCTGTCCCTGCATCCCTGGTGATGGACACAGAGCTGTCCCTGCATCCCTGGTGATGGACACAAAGCTGTCCCTGCATCCCTCATGGTGGACACAAAGCTGTCCCTGCATCCCTCATGGTGGACACAAAGCTGTCCCTGCATCCCTGGTGATGGACACAGAGCTGTCCCTGCATCCCTGGTGGTGGACACAAAGCTGTCCCTGCATCCCTGGTGATGGACACAAAGCTTGGCCTGACCCAGGAATTCCTTAGAGAGAAACCTGAGCTCGGTGGCTGCAGCTCAGGGAGGAGAACCAGGGACTCCTGTGTGCCTCAAAGCCCTGCAGAGCTGCAGGATGGGTCAGGCTGTTCTCTCTGCTGTTTCGTTGGCACCTCTGTGAAGATGAAAAGCCTTTGGTTGCTGCTCAGGTCTTTGTTTGGCCAAGACAGGCTCAGGGATGGAGGGTTAGGCATGTTCTTCACAAAGGTGTTGTGTGTTCACACAGCACAGGGCTTGGGATTGCCCCAGAGTGGGATTTTTAGAGAAGCAGGTCTCAGATGCCATCAATCTGAAAGAGCCCTAAAGGCAGGGAGCAGAGAGAGAGCAAAGCTGCTGGGGGCTGTGGGCTGCTGGGTTTGCAGGGCAGGGAGGGCCTCTCCAGGCTGCCACAGGGATCCCAGGTGTGATGTCCCTCCTCCTCCTCCTCCTCCTCCTCCTCCTCCTCCTCCCACCCTGCACAGCCCCTGCAATCTCCAGGATGCTGCAGGCCCTGCCATGGTGGAGCTCTCAAGTGTCACTGGTAGCAAAGATGTTTTCTGGGTCCCCAGCAGCCCTTTGGACCCTTAAATCTGAAAAAAGGAGCCAGAGGGCATTTTGTGGTTCCTGTTTTGAAGCACCAGGTTCATGCTGCTGCACTGGGTGCAATACCCATCTTTCCTGGAGTTCTTCCAGGTGTACAAACCTTGACACAGATATCTCTGTACTGTATTTCTCTGCTTTTCCCTGGCTTTTGACGAGTTTACTGCTGACAAAGAGGCAGCTCTGACTTGTTAAAGAGGTGAAACTTCATGTTTGGAGGCAGGTGTGTGACACAGGAGGGAGTTGGTGGGTCCCTACTTGAAAAAAATCTCTAAAAAAAATCTGAATTCTCAACCCTGTGGTTGAGCAGGTGCTGCTGCACCTTGTCCAGGTGGGAAGGGGCTGAGGGCACAGCCTCAGCTGGGATTTCTCCATGCTGGTGTGTACCTGCACATTTCCCTTCTTCCCTACACGTTCTGCAAGATGAAATCCTGCTTGGTCAACACAGCATTGCTTCAGTGGCTGCTCTGGTGTGGTTCAGACAAGGTTCCCACCAGCTCCCATGTTTAATAAATCTTTTTTATTCAGATCAACCCCCAAAAAGCCAGCCAAGATGCTCCTTTTTTCCATTTTTTTTTCTTTCTTTCTTTTTCCATCTTGTTCCTGTTAGAGGAACTCTGGGAGCCTGTCTTGGTGCTTTCACTCTTTCACATGCCAAAGATCCCTCTCAGTTGTGCTCCTGCCAAACCAGATCTCATAGTCTTGCCTCTGAAACCATCCACTTCCCTGCTCCTTGGGGTTCCTTTTGTTGCTGTTGCTTTTTCATTGAATTTCCTCGTGTTTATTGACATGTCTATTGTTGAGCTTCCTGGACACATGCAGCTCTCTCTTTTTTTGGGATACAGGGAAAGACAAATAGTTGCCTTCACTTGTGTGCCCCTGCTGTTGGGGAAATACTGTCAGGGCTGTGATTGCTACAGATGGGATGGCTCATGTGGAGCTGGGGTCATGGAAACTGGCCCTGCTCCACTGCCTGGGCTGGAGGAAAGCCACTGTCCTGAGTGTCTGAACAGTTATTACACACTGATAAAGATTAATGAGCACAAATCCCCACGGGTTAGACATAAAATGGCAATTTTGCTCGTTAATCTTCATTGCCATGTTATGGTTGTTGGTGTTAGAGCAGGCTGCCCTCTCTGCTCTGGATGTGCCCAGAGGAGGAGGCTGAGCCTGGGCAGAGGAAGGGTGGGCAGCACACACAGAGCACACCAGATGCCCACATCTCACACCCTGTGTCCTGCCCTCAGGCTCCTTGTTTCCTTAAGCAGCAGCAGAGGATGGATCCCAGAGCTTTGCCTGCTCCTCTGGCCTCTGCCTGGGCTATGAAACCCAGATTGTTGCTGCTGAGAAGGGGTCACATCTCCTCATCAATATTTCAGCTCAGCCTTTGCTGGAGCAGATGGAGAATGTGAAATTTGCCCCCTGGATCATGGCTGGAGGAGTGGCAGCTCTGTTGAAGGCTGAAAGGACTCTCTGCTCCTTCACACAACCCCACTCCATAAAACCAGTGGCTTTTGGTAATAAATAGGGCCAGGAAAAGCTGCATCTCAGATTTGAGGTGTTTGCAGATGAATAAACACAGCCAGGAGCTGCTGCAGGCACAAAGGTCCATTGCTGGGTAAATGGAAAGGACTTTGAGAGTGCAGTGAACTTCAAGGGTGGATTTAATGGCCTGGGGACAAAAGGAGTGCTCTGATGGGCAGCTGCTGTCAGTTCTCTGTGCCAGGGAGGAGCAGCAGAGGCAGGACACAGCCTGAGAGCAGCCTGGCTGCCCCTGCCCTCCCCACATCTTCCTTCAGGCTCACATTTGTGGGTCCCACTCAAACCCAGCTCCAGCAAGGGGAGCAAAAACCTAAAACCCAAAAGAAACCCACAGAGGAAAACCTGCAGGTGACCCAAGGCACGCTGCTGCTGCTGTGTGGCCTTAAAGAAAGGGGAAAGCCTGGAGGGTTTTTCCCTTTTAAAAAAGGGGAAAAGCCTGGAGGCCTCTGGAGTGAGAGAGAAGAGGGGAAGCTTTCAAGGTGGTCCCAAGCAGATTAATGCTGGAAATGCCCCATTTTCAGGCCAGCAGGAAGAGGGAATTCCCCAGGGACAGCCAGGGAGCAGCTGGGGCTGCAGGATGGTTGGGGATGTCTCCCTCTAGGAGAGAACATTCACCCATCTCAGACTGTCCCAGAACACCCAAAAACCATCAGCATTTTTATGGTTTGGGTTTTTGTCAGGGTGGATACTGCAAAAAGTCAGAAAGGACCTTGATTGGTGTCCTTCAGAGCAGACCTGGGATGCTGCAGAGCTCTGGGACACCTGGGCACTTTCATATCTTTATTTTCATGTCAAAATATTTCTCATCTTTTTATTTTCATGGGATTTTACAGGCAGCCAGCAGGAAGGGGAAGGGGCCTGCAGTCCATGCCTGTCCTCTCCGGTTCCCTGCTCCCGAATTCCCCAGCTGGGAATCCCCACCCTGCAGGAGTTTGTCCCTTCATTTGCTGCCCTTTGGGAATGCTGGGCAGCTCTGGAGCTGCAGCAGCCCTGCTCTGAGGTGGCTGAGCCCAGGCAGCAGCCAGGATGAGCCACAATCCCTTCCTTGGGAGGCTCCTGGTGTTTGGAGGACGTTTGGGGCGAGCGTCCAGCGGCCGCGAGGTTCTGCGGGGATAAACCGGGAGAAGTTTGGAAGTGGAGATGGAAATCTCAAAAGCTCAGACATCCTTTGGCCATTTCCAAAGCTGCCTGGTGTTAGCCAGACCTGAAAACCCTTCCTAGGAGTTTGATTTCGGGGTATTTTGATCTGTTACTTTCGCTTTTGGGCTTTAGCTAAATCCAGGAAACTCGCAGCGGTGTAATTTTTGAATCAAGACTAAACACACCCCAAAGTATTCCTGAACCCATCAGGAAAGCTGCTGCTTGGTTTATCTTCCAGGAATAATTCAGGCCAGCTCAGGCTTGAATTCAGTCTGGTTTTGCCCCTAGATAATGATTGGTTTTGAGGAAATAATGAGAGCAGGCCGTGATTTTTCCAAAAGGCTGTGACCTGACACACCAAGCTGTTCCAGGAGGTGGATGGAGATAAATTCAGTGAGAGGGGCCAATGTCTGGAGGCTGGAAGAGCAGCCTGGAGTATCCATGGCCTCCAAAAACTCACACAGACACATTTTCCCCAGGAATTGTGGGATGGAGGTGTTGGGTTCTGCCACATCTCAGGATTTTTCCCTCTAGGAGAGAACATTCAGCCATCTTGGGCTGTCCCAGGACACCCAAAAACCTTCAGCATTTTTATGGTTTGGGGTTTTTTTTTCAGAGTGGATACTGTGAAAAGTCAGGAAGGGCCAAGTGTCCTTGATTTGCACAGCCAGGGTGAAGAAATGTGGATTAAGTGCCTGGTAAAAGCCAAAACAAGGTGTGTTTAAAGATAAATCCCAGTCTCTGTCACAGCTGTTGAGCCAGGATTGAATTTTCCCAAATCCAGGTACAGCTGCAGAGCTCTCCATCCAATTTTAGCCCAAATTTACTCCCAAATCCTGCATAAACACCTACAGCATGGACTGTGCCTTTTGGGGGGCTTCTTGCAGGCTGGGGCTCAAAATCCAAAATCCCCCAAGCCAGGATTTGGCTCTGAATTTTCCCTTTAAAATCCATGTGTAAAGTGAATTTCCAGGGCTCGGCCGCTGTTTTTATTTTGGTGAATCCAGTGGTTTGTGCTTGGTGAGAGCTGTCCCTGTGCCAGGGGCTGCTGGAAATAGTCACAACATCCAAAAGAGCTGGAATTCTGCATTTTTTAATAGCAATACAACAAGGGGAAGCTGCTGAATGGAGCTTCTTGTAAGCTGGAAATGTGTTGGAGTAAAATTTGTCATTTCTTGTAGGGGGAAAAAAAAAAACCCTAAACAACTCTCTAAAATTGTCCAAAATCTTCAATTTAAGGATTTACAGTTTTATTGGCAAAGATCCCTGTTTAGCATCAATATATGGGATTTCTAGACTTTCTGTCTTAACATGTGAAGTCTGCTTTTTCTGGAGATGGTGGGAAACCTGTAACAAGAATATTTCTGCATCATTTTGGCTGGGAAAAAAAAGCCCCAAACACCAAAAAATGAGCAAAAATGGAATAGCACCCAGATCCCAGTGGTCTGGTGTTGGAGAGGGCACATGAACATGTTAGGAAGGAGAAGACTTTCCAACCTGATGTAATGCAAGTCCTTTTTTACTTTATTTTTAGGATTTTTTTTTTTACAGTAACATCATTTGGTTGCTTAACTGTGAAAGTCTCTGCTTTTCCATCCTTGTGGAAGGCTGATATTCTTTCTCATGTTCTTCTTATTTATTATTTATCCCTTTCTGGTACTATCCAAGAGGTGCTGAGGGTATCTCCCAGCCTGTCCTGGAGCCATGTGGAAATCCCTGTGGTTTCTCCTACCAGCTGGGATGGCAGTAGACACCTAATTATGATTTTAAATTATATTTATAGCAAGTTAGATTATTTTTCTTTTAGTGTCCTGGTTTGCTCTAGAATTAGGCGTGGCGATAAAGAATCTTGTTTTTAAAAAATTGTATTTTTTGGAGTTTTCTTTTAACATCTTGGGGGCTTCTGAAGAAACCTGCTCACTTTTATGTTTTTAGGAGGGAAAAACGAGGTGGGTTTCTTGTTCCTTTGAGAGGGGATTGAGTAGCACCAGGGTTCACTTTAGCTGGTAAAATGCTCTGTGTCACATAATTAAAACCACCCTGAATTCTGACAAAACAACCACTTTCCACCTGAAAATTAAAACGTGGTTGGTGACAAACTTGGTTTGAACGAGGCTCGTGCCAGGCTTTTTCTCTGTCAGATTTCCATGGATTTGCTGAGCCCTGGGTGCTCAGGGTGGGCCAGGGCAGGGCTGGGGACAGCCAGGTGTCACCTCTGCTCCTGCAGAAATAATCCAGCAATTCATCAGCAGCTTCTTGCTCTCCAGGGGATGTTGAGGGCAATCCCTGAAGTGTGGCAGAGAATCAGGACTGGGGGCTCAAAACCCATCAGGTTTTGTTCTTTTTCATTCCCTTTCTCCCCTTGGAAAGGTGCTTCCAAAGCCTCCTCAGCCTTTCTGCTCAAGAATAGCAGAATCAGAGAACCACTGAGTCATTTGGGGTGGAAAAACCTTGAAAATCATCGAGTCCAACCAAAAACTCAGCACTGCCAAGGCCACCACTAACCCATGTCCCCAAGTGCCATATGCCCACATTTGAAGCCCTTCCAGGGAGGTGACTCAAGCCCTTCCCTGGTGCAGCTGTTTTCAGACAGCTCACACTGCTTCTCTGGTTTGTTTTCTTTCCCCAACGTATAAGAAACGTTGGGTAGCAGAATGTGGAATTGATTAGAAGTTCATAAAGCAGGGACCTCAGAAGGATGTGGGTATAAATGCTTTTCAGGCATCCGAGGTGAACTTTAAATGGAGCTTTGGCCCTCATTTGCTTTCTGCTTTTCAAAAACCATTTAGGAGAAAGTGGAGCTGTCAAAGCCATGCATGAACTTTGCCTTCTTGCAAATAACTTGTCTCAAAGTAAATTGTCCAAATGCACAAGGAACTTGTCTCAAAGTAAATCCAGTAGCTCTACAAAGCTGGAATTGTGTGCATTAGAGGGTGTGAGAGGTGTGTGTGTGTGTGTGTGTGTGTGTGTGTGTGTGAGCACGTGTTGTGCTTGGGGGTGTGCAGGGAGTAACTCAACCATTTTGAGATTTACAAAAACACAATGCAAGTGCTTTTAGAAAAATAAAAGAAAAAAAGGCAGCGTAAAATATTTATTTCTTGGCAGAAGTACATCAGACCACATCTCCCATCCTTCTTTTAATTGCTTGGTGTTTGTTTGTGTTGTCTCAGGCTTTGCTGGTTTCCTCTGCAGGGCTCTGTCACCTCACACAACCCCTCTGTCAGCCAGGGCACGGGGCAGCCCCAGCCCCTCAGGAGAGCCCTGGGGTGCCAGCAGGGAGCAGAGGCAGAGCTGGTGCTGGGTTAAAGGCAGCACAGAGCAGCGTGGGTGATTTTCAGTGATTTTCAGTTTCCAGCCTCGTGGAGGGAACCCTTTCCTTGTGAGAATCCAAACCACCGCAGCCTGAGGCAGCGCCCGAGTCGCAGCCTTGGGGAGGGTGCTCGGCCAGCCAGGGCAGCTTGGAGGGGGTGAGGTGGCACTGGCAGGGCTGTGAGGTGGCACTGGCTGGTTGGCAGTGTCCTGTGGGCTTTGCCAAGGGTTTGGAGCTGCCCTATGTGGGGTGGGTGCTCCGAGCTCCCGTTCCCAGCCAGGTGCAGACGCTGCCAGGTCCCACCAGTCAGTCAGGCACTGCCAAGCTCACTGCTTGTCCCTGTGCTCCAGAGTCCTTCTGAGGCCACCTGGCTGCCCACCTGCACATCCCTGTGCTGCCTTCACCCATCTCTGCTGTTCCTGGTGCTCTGGAGATGAGCAGAGGCAGCAGAGTGACAGTAGGACTGTGTGTGTAATGTTTGAGAGGCTTTTAATCCATGTTGTTGTTTTAATGAGATGCTTTTAGGATCCTTGCTGAACTTGTATTCTTTAACCTTCACTGCCACAGATTCTTTCTTCCCTTTCTTCTCTTCACTTCAATCAGATTGGCAAAATACATTTGGCTTTGAAAAAGCCCAACCAACCCCAAACCCTGCTGATGGGATAAGTTACTCCTCTTTACTGTGCTTTGATTTGATTTCTCAGGATACTCAGAGGGTTTTCACTGCTGCTGAGAGGGGACAGTACACCTTTTTGGAGACTTCAACCACTGTAACAGTTTTCCAGATGTGTGTGTGTGTGTGCGTGCGTGTAAGGCAGCGCTGTGCGTGCGTGTGTTCTGCTGAATATCGTGTGCATCTCTGAAATGCTTCAAACAACTGCCTGGAAGTCAAAAACCAACCACCTCTTTCCAGTCATATGTTTGCCGTGACTTTTCATAACCACACTTGAAACTAGTGGTCTTGGATGGAAATATTCAAAGAGCAGGGCATCTTTATAGCAATGGTATGTCAGTCGAATTACGGGAAATGTACACAAAAATAAATAAATGAAATTGAAAAGGAACGTTCTCTCAGCCTACCTGTGTTTCCCTCAGTGGGAGTGCTACCAGTTGTGTCAGGACACGCTTTGGGCTGCTTTGGCCATTCCCATGGGAGGTTTTTGGGGATCATCTTACTCCCAACAGCTTATCATACATTACTGCAAGCTCAGGAATGCTCAGGCTGCTCGACAGGGATAATTGTCAGCGCTGGTTTCCCTTTCCCTGCTCGGGCTGGCGGGGCAGGCGCAGCCACATCCCGTCCAGCCCACATCAAAGGCACGGCCCGCAGGGACGGCAGCAGCGCCTTCCTGCCCCCAACCCTCCCCAAAATCAGCTTTTCCAGGGGTTCCTGGGGACCCAGCCCTGTGCCCAGCATCGCTCCAGGCTGGGCTCTGCAGGGTGGGAGACTCAGCACCCCCGGCGGTGTGGCCAAGGGTTGGGCTGGGCTGCAGGACAGATGTGCTGCTTTGCTGTGTTTCTGCATTCCCCATCTCTGTTACCTGCCTTTCTTTCCAGGGTGGCTCTCAGGCCACTTTTTGTCCTTTTGTCCTGATGCAAGGCCAGTGTTCACCCTGAGTTCACTGTGTGAGCCAAACCGCTTTGCTGGAGTGAAGCGTGTTGGGCTGGTCGTGCTGAAACATGAATCGCTGCTTCCCTCCTCCTCCTGTAAATAAAATTATCCTTCCATTTCTGTTAGAACTGCAGAAAACAATATCCCAGCTCCCTCTGCTGATCCTGCAGTCCCAGTGAGGGTGAGAGCACTGGCTGCAGAGCTGATGTGCTGCACAGTGAACTCCAGAGACCCAGCCTGGTTAATAAAAAGCTTTGTGGGGCACAGGTTTGAAATGCAGCTTTGTAATGCAATTATTTGGGTTGATGGAATGGCAGATGCTGTTCCCTCTGCCTCCCCTGCCTGTTTCATGTATGAAATTGTGAAGTAATTCCTAATGTCACATGGAAGTGAGGAAGAGAACAGGAAAAGTTTTGAGGTATGAGGAAAATCAGTGTTTGCCACCTGGAAGAAGCACAGAGGCCTGAGCTGAACACTTTGGGATTGCAGCAGGAATATTATAACCCAGCAGTGGGAATGCTGGTGATGCAGAGATTGCCATAAAAATGTCTGAAGGGAAGAGCTGCAAGAGGCACAGACCCATTTCTGAGAATCCTGAACTGAACAGCTGCTGAAGTTCTCCCTGCGCTGCACGTGCGTGTGTGTTCTGTTTAAAAGGAAGAAATTAAGAGCCATATTTTTATTTTATCAAATCAAATTACCCCTGTATGCTCAGAATATTTATGCATCAGTGCTTTTTTTTTTATTAGGGCTTTATCTCACTGTAATCAATTCCAAATACTAACCTATTTTTATCGCTGTAATGCAGCAGTAATTTATAAGATGTAGACGGAACGCACACGAGATGCCAAAAGCAATTTTATGGAGCCTCTTTTGTTGTCATCTACAATGCATCAGCTCTTGCCTTCAGCCTCCCATCAATTTTAAAAGCCCCAAGATGAAAAAAAAAAAATAAATAAAAAGGAGCAAGTACAGCGAAGCAGCTGCCAAGGCCTGGAATAGCCTGAGATCTGTGTGCACC
Source organism: Loriotus luctuosus (assembly GCA_035582745.1). Lineage (NCBI taxonomy): Eukaryota > Metazoa > Chordata > Aves > Passeriformes > Thraupidae > Loriotus > Loriotus luctuosus. The sequence continues at coordinate 2,281,165 of JAWWEY010000056.1, read as the reverse complement.
TTTGGGATGGAGGTTGATTGAACACGGCACAATAATGAAAACCGTGCTGGGTTTGTAATGCAATTATCTGGGTTGAAAATGGCAGATCCTGTTTCGTCTGCCTCCCCTGCCTGCTCCATGTATGAAATTGTGAAGCCATTCCTGCGTTATCCCAGCTAACATCACAGGGAAGTGAGGGAAAGAACGGGGAAAGTTGAGGTGTGAGGAAGAGAAGAGGGAAAGTTGGGGTCCTTGGGGCTGAACAGAACTGCCCTTTTCCATCTTCACTTTTCTCCTGTCCTTTGGGGGCCCTCCTGGATGGGCACTAGGATTGGCTTCCAAAGTGCAGATATGCCAGTGAGCATTCCAGAATCCCCATCCCTGTTCCCACACCAACCAGCTGCCTTTGAGCAGCTTCCACCAAGCTCTTGTGCCCCTGAGGGGCACCTGCAACAGGAGCACCCATGGGTGTGCTCATGGCTGAGGTTCTCCAAGTCTTCCCAGTCAAGATCTTGCCCATCAGACATTGCTGCTGCTCTCCCAAAATTTCCTGGTGTTACCACTCCAGCACACTTTTGGTTCCAGTTCTGGCTCTCTGGTGCTGGAAGTGCGTAGAGTGATGGTGAAATCAATATAATGATTAGTGATTAGACAAGTGGGAATGGCTTCAGAGTCACAGAGGGTAGGGTTAGATGGGATTTTGGGAAGGAGGGTGGTGAGGTGCTGGGATGGATTTCCCAGAGCAGCTGTGGCTGCCCCTGGATCCCTGGAAGTGCCCAAGGCCAGGCTGGGTGGGGCTTGGAGCCACCTGGGATAGTGGAAGGTGTCCCTGGACTGGATGATCTTTAAAGTCCCTCCCAACCCAAACCATTCTGTGGGTTCATAAATCTGTGAAGATCTTGCAGCGTTTTTGAAGCATACACTGCACCCAAAGGTGATGCAGTTTATTGATGTTAAAGACACAGATGTTTAATTCTGTTTCATTTACTTGCTGAATCCTACTAATAGACACTTGGAAGCACCTTCAGACTAAAAGCACATCCCATTTAATACCCAGTGATTGCTTTTAAGGCATGCATATAAATAGGTCTCTTTCAATAGGCTTCTATTAACCACAGGCACTGAAAATAAATGGAGGAACATTACAGAGCATTGACAAATTATTGATGGCAAACATTACCAAGCCACCTTTGTTGTTTGCCTGCCCCTTTCATATTGGAGGGCTTTTGGGAAATAACAATCAAAGCAGCCCCTCCTGGAGGAATCATTACTAAAGCATTTTGCATGCAGATTACTTCAGGCCTCAGCACCGCGCTCGGCTGGGTCAGGAGAGGAAGGCCAAGATTTGCTGATTGAGATCAGATGGCTGGTGGCGAGAAGGAATCTAGATGACTTAACTGGAGGGATTAGACTCAAGTCTTTTGGCTTCCACTTGGCTGTTTTATAAACTGCACAGCCGGGCCGCGTTCCCCTCGGCGTGTGCGCGCTGCGCGCAGGGCGGCTCGGGGCACCAGCCAGTCCCTCAGCGCTGGCAGGGCAGCCCTGCTGGGTGAGAAAGGCAAAAGCAGTGCAGGTGGAAGCTAAAATTAGCCCCAGAGCTCCAGCCCTCGCACCTCCAGCCAGGCTGAGCCTGCAGCGCTCTCCAGCCCCGCCGCGGTTTGGTGGGTGATGCCGCAGGGCAGAGCCGCTGTTCCCAGAGCTCCAGACGGTGTTCCCAGAGCTCCAGCTGCTGTTCCCAGAGCTCCAGACACTGTTCCCAGAGCTCCAGCCCCGTTTCCCTGCCCTCCCCATGGCCTCTGAGGTACCCAAACACAAGCAATGCCCCACAGCTGGCACCTGGCTGCAGGGTGAGGAGCCATCGGAGGGTTTTGTTGCAGGCAGTTTGAAGCCTCACCCATTGGATGTATCCCCACGGGAGCAGATGGAGTTTTCTCCTTTCTCTCAGAGCCTAACCTTTAATTTTACAAGGCTGATTGAAACCAAGAGTGGAAATAAAAAGTCAGAGCTGCTCTGTTTTCCTTCCCCTCCCTTCCATTATCTTCTTTCTTTTCCATCCATCCTCGTTTCACATGCCTCTCGGATTGCGTCCCCCTGGTTTCCCAGTTATTTATTGACCCAGACCTAATTCCTTATTTCCAGAAATGTGTCATGAATCCTGCCTTTGAGTCATTTGCTTTTTGCTTTCCAGGCTCATCTCTCTGACCACGTTTTCCTGTGAAAGATAAGGATATAGGGTTTGTGGAGTAATCGCAGCAGGATGCCTGGGTTTCATTCATGGATCTGTTGCCACTGGCTCATTATGGAAAATTAGGAGAGTTATTTCACCTTTCAGTGCCTCACCTCGGTGTCACCATCTGTAAAACAAGGCTCGTAATTGTTATCTCTTCCTCGCAGGAGAACTGGGGAGCTTCACTAATGACCATCTGCTAAATGCTCTCAGAGCCTCACATGAACACTTCTACTGAAGTGCAAATTATTATTAGAAACCAGGGATTGTTACTGGATTGATATCAAATCATTGTCGACAGCTTCTCTGCAGGGAAAACTTAGGCACAGCCAACAAGAACAAGCTGCATGTTTTGAAGTTGTGCAGTTGATTATGTTGGCTTTCATCTTCTGGTAAGAGGATCCTCTGCCATCTGAACTCTCTGATCTCTGGGAACACAATTCATCCAATCAATCTGGAGGAAAATAAACCTCTGCAGACAAAAACATTAAGTATCCACCTGAGATCAGATGAAGATGGAAGATGTTAATGGATTCCCAGCCCCCAGCCTTTAACTCTTGCACAGACAGAGCTTCCCTGGCCCACCAGGCAGTGCTGGAGGGGAGCACAGGACACATCCATGGCCCATCCCAGGCTTGCAGAGTCTCCTGGGCTCCGTTTTAATTGGAAACATGCAAATATTGAACCATTAAATTGGTGCCACGGAGGGCTCCTATGGACAGTCTGGGGGTCACGTGCTGATCTTGTGGTCCACTCGGAGACTCCAGGTGCCAGCACAGATTCCAGCTGTGGCTCCTTCCCAGATGTGGTGGTTTAACCCACAGGGAACCAGAGAGAGAGAGCCAGAGGGGTAAAACTGAGAAAACTCTTGGGATAAGATAAAGACAGATTAATAATTAAAGAAAGAGCCACACGTGCAAACAAAGCAGAACAAGGAATTAATTCCCCACTTCCCATGGCAGGCAGGGGCTCAGCCATCCCCAGGACAGCAGGGAGGACAAAGGCCACCACTCCAAATGTCCTCCCCTTCCTCCTCCTTCATCCCCTGAGCCTGACATAGATGGCCTGGGGTGTCCCTGGGGTCAGCTGTCCTGACTCTGTCCCTTCCCAGCTCCTTGTGCCCTCACTGGAGGGGTGAGGAGCAGAAAAAGCCTTGACTGTGCAAGCACAGCTCAACAATAACAAAAACATCCCCAAGTTATCAACCCTGTGCTCAGCACAAACCCCAAACCCAGCCCCACAGTGGAAGAAAATCAACTCCATCCCAGTCAGAACCAGTCCAGCAAGGAGCCATCCTGGGCTGAGGGAGATCTCTGCACCTCTGCTGACCCTGACCCTGTGAGTTTCCTCCTCACTCAGCCTCAGTGCTGGCAGCTGATGGGTTTAGTTGAACCTGGAGCTGACATTTAGGACATACAGACACAGAACCCCCCTGGGACCCCTCTGGGGTGTGCCCCGTGTGCCCTGGAGGCTCCACTGGAAATATTACAGGGTGTTGGTTACAGTCTCATTGCAGTGAGTTCTGCAGTTCTTCACTAACAAGACACAAAATGCCCAACAATCTTTCACTACAAGGTCTTTCAAGGCCAAACTATCCAATTAAGGAATGACACCTAAATTATTTTCACTTTTAACCCAATAACTGATCACTCAAAGTCCACAATGTGAACTTTTCTGTCCAATTACACAAAATCACCCAAACCCATGGAGAAGAAGGAAGAAGGTGAAGAAGAAGAAGGAAGAAGGAGAAGAAGAAGGAGCAGCCTCCACTCTAAAACCTCCATCTTGCTTTATATATATTCTGTATTATAAACCCCCAAACTCTGAGTTTTCCACCCTGTGATATCACACACTTCTATCCAAACTCCACACCCCCAATCCCAGTTCTGTCATTCCATTCTGGAAGCTTCTCCACGGCCTCAGGTCAATGCAGTGTTCTCTTGGGGTCAGAGCCTGGCAGCACAGAAAATCTCAAATTCTCAGCAGCCAGAACTCCAATCACAAGGGCCTCTCACCCTTTTAGTGCCTGGCCTCATCTTGTTTTTCCCGGAGCTGGGGATGGGGAGGGAGGATGCCTGGAGGCTACAACCCATCTGGGGCATTCAATCGGGACAAACATCCCTATTAACAGCAGAAATGGGGCTGGGGGCTGTGAGGAGCAGAGAGCTCAGCCCAGCTGTGACACCAGAACTGACAATTTACAGCTGGAGAGGTTTAGGAGCAGCCCCCTTCCCCCACTGGCACCATTATGTGCCATTAGGGTCACTGTCTTATTTTGCAGGGCTTAAGGAAAATAAATATGGTTTGATGATGCTGCGGTCTGAAATCATCATTGGTGCTACACTCACACAACCAAAGCATCACTGAAGGGAAAATGGGTGACTTTTTTGGGATTTGCCAGGGGAATATCAGCATGGAAAATGGGTGAGACTGAGATTTTGGGATCTGCCAGGGGAATATCAGCATGGAAAATGGGTGATTTTGAGATTTTGGGAGCTGTGAAAATGGGTGACATTTTTTGGGATTTGCCAAGGATAAATCAGCATGGAAAATGGGCGACACTGAGATTTTGGGAGCTGCCAGGGGAATATCTAGATAGAAAATGGGTGACTTTGGGATTTTGGGAGCTGCCAAGCGTAAATCAGCATGGAAAATAGATGACTTTGGGATTTTGGGATGTGCCAGGGGAATATCAACATGCCTGCACTGCACTGGGTCTCTGGAGACAGGACTCGATTCTCTCCAGCAGTGCAGAGCTTGTAGAAAATGGAAAAAAAAAAAACCAGTAATTTTTTAATTAAAAAAGGATAATAACCTCTTGTGTTAAAACTGTGAAAATCAGTCCTCTACATTTAAAAATGGGCTTGTAAAAGCCTATGTGCCTTTTGGCTATTTCCTAGAATATATAGCTTTGGTCACATGGCTCTCATTAAGACACCAGAAAATGTTGTAAACTGGCATTTGTAAGCTCACCATAGGAAATTTCTGTATTTTTATTTTGAATTTATAATCCCACTCCAAGATTTGCTGAAAGATATAAAACTTTACTTGAGGTTTTGGAAAGGGAATGATGTCTGAACAAAACAGTCTCCTTTTGGTAAAAACTCCCATCTGTTCAAGTTCTGACGTGTTCTTCAGGCAAATAAGATTTTTTTTTCCCTACATGTATTAAAAAAACCAACAAAGCAGATCTGGCTAAGAGCACAGTCAGTGATACTTTAACTGTTAATATTTCGTAACATTGCATTTTCTAAAGGTAAAATTCCTTAAAATACATATAAACACACTCATTCCCATCTATGCAGAGCTGAGGAGGCTGCTGTGGATCCCTGGTTGAATTTAACACTGAAAACAGGGAAGTTTTGGTCTCAAAATAAAAAGGAACATTAAAATCAAGGGAGATTTTAACCCCACTATTTTACACTGAGGTTTGAATAACACCACCCCAGTTTGTAAATAACATCAGCAGATGGAAACCCCCCTGTTTCCATCCCCCCGAGCTCGCATCTCTGGGCACGGATCAAAATTAGAAATAAAACAAACTAATTAACTCCTACAATGGTGAAACGGGGGTCGATGCCCATCATCCCTGAAAATCCGAGGGATTTGGAGGCAGCAGGTTGTCAGAGCAGCCTGCAGGGCTGATTCCAGCAGCTCTTTCCCAAGCAGGCTGCAGGTGGCAATACATTTATTCCTGATGCTGCCTCTGCCTGAAAGCTCCAGGAGGAGGAGGAGGTTGCTCTCGAAGAAGGAATCCATGGGCAGGGAAATCTGACTGCAGGGAGGGGGGCAGGAGTGTTGGAACCCTGATTATTGAGAATTTTAGACTTTCTGTGCTGTCAGGCACTGACCCCCAAGAGAAAGCTGCATTTGACCTGAGGCTGTGGAGAAAGCTTCCAAAATTCAATGACAGAACTGGGATTATAAGTGAGGAGTTTAAATAGAAGTGTGCAATATCACACAGTAGAAAACTTAAGAGTTGAACCTTTTAGAATAGAGTAATGCATAAATACATGCATATATATATTTATATAAGGCAAGATAGAATTTTTACAGCAGAAGCTATTCCTTCTTCACCTTCTTCTTCATAAGTTTAGATAGTATCATGTAATTAGATAAAAAAGTCCACATTGCAACCCACAAGTAGTTAGCTATACAGTTAAAAGTAAAAATAATTTAAGTGTCATTTCTTAATTAGACAGTTTATCCTTAAAAAACCTTGTAGAGAGAGAGGGCTCCATTTTTAGTTTGTTCAAGTGCTGTAGAACTCACAATCTGTGAAACTGTAATATAGATAAAAACTAATAAATATCTTAAGTCTGAACAAGAAATACCCTCTAGCACATTTAATCCCAACCCTGACCAAAAAAATATAAAACTCAGCATCAAGGAGGAGATCAGGTGGGTTTCCTCCTTTCTCTGTGTCTCCCTGCCAGCCTGTCCCCAGCCCTGGAATTTGAATGGTGCCAGGAACTGAGTGGAGAAATCAGCTGGGAGATGGGCAAAATATATCCTGAAAGTGGAAAAAAATGAAATGAGGCATTTTAATTCCCCTTCTCTGATCCCATTGTCGTGATGCTCCCCCAGGAGCCAGAATCCAGACTGGCAGCTCCCCCTAGAATAAAAGTCAGATTAATTAATTAGGTGATGATTTATAACATCTCTGAGTGTTTTAGAGAGCCCTCACAGTGTCCATGCAGCAATCCCACTCCTGTGGGTGCTCCAGCAGGGCTTGCTCATACCTGAAAGCATCTCTGAGGGGATTTTCTGCTGGGGTTTTGCTGCTCAGCCCTGGGGCAGCCCTTTTAATCCTGGAAGATGGAGGGGACAGCCTGGCACAACAGCCTTGGGAATACTGGAGGGGACAAAAATCCCTTTTCCATGTGGAGAAATGCTTCTGGTAATGGGGCAGCTGTGGCAGGAGGGCAGGAAAAGGCTCTGATGTCACCCAGGAGCTCGGGCAGAGCAGGGATTTCACCTGGCTGAGGCACAGGGGTCCATCTGGAGGTACAAAATGAGGCTGGAGAAGGCTCAGGTTCCACGGGTTCTTCACATCAGCCCAGAGGAGGGACTGGTGCTTTCTGCCTTTTTGTGTGGGCTCTGAATCTTTCATCTCTCCTCTGGAAAATGGCCCTCATTTGCTCTGCTGTGGGAACAGGATTATTATTAAATAATGGCAGAGAGTGAGTGCTTTAAAATAATATTGCAGAGCACTCGCTGTGCTCTCCTCAGAACTCCAACAACAGCTTGGTCAGCCCTGAGTGATGCCACTGGTAATTCCTCAGGTGGAGCACGCACAAGAGGGCCAAAAAGGTCCTTTTTGACAGGAAACAAAGCCCTGTTTCACTGAAAAAACAAGTGTTTGAAGCAAACCACCCTTGAAGCAGCCCAGTGACACAACTCTGGATGTGTCACTGCACCTGGAAATATTCCTGAGAGCGTTCTCTGCATGCTGAGGTCTCGCTCTGCTTTCTCCACCTCATCCTGAGCTTTTTTTGGGGTTCCCATCACCCCTGAGCAATGATCTGCCCTCACAGACTCACCTGGCTTGGAAGAGACAAAGATCACCCAGTTTGACCCAGACCTTCCACCATCCCAGGCTGCTCCAAGCCCTGGCCAGCCTGGCCTTGGGCACTTCCAGGGGTGCAGGGGCAGCCACAGCTCTGGAAAATCCATTCCAGCCCCTCATCACCGTCACAGGGAGGAATTCATCCCCAACATCCCATCTAACCCTACTCTCCGTGGGTCTGAAGCCATTCCCTCTGTCCTCATTCCTGCCCTGCATCCTCCTGAGGTGAAACCTGCTCCTTAACACCAAGATTTTAACCAGGATCTGAATCCCTGCTCCTTAACAACAAGATTTCAATCAGGGTCTGAAACCTGCTCAGATTTTAATCAGGGTCTGAAACCTGCTTCTCAACACCAAGATTTTAGTCAGGGTCTGAAACCTGCTCAGATTTTAATCAGGCTCTGAAACCTGCTCATTAACACCAAGATTTTAATCAGGCTCTGGGTGGTGGATGGGCAGGACACCTCAACAGCTCCAACCTTCCTTTGAGAGATTCCAAACTGAAGAACAATCCTGGGATGAGCTGGGGATGGAGATTTCCTTGGAAGGTATTTCTGTGCTGACACCAGGAGGATGGAGGAGACAGACCCAGACCCAAAATGTGGCTGCTGCCTCTTTTCCCTGAGCCCATCCCAGGGAGCAAAAGGGCAAATCCAGCAATACCTCTGGCTTATCAGTGACAGGACAAATTGATACCAGACTTTTATGAGGGTGGGGAAACGTCTCTCCATAAAAAGAATCTAAATTTACCATCGTGTTAACAATTCTGTAAGAGTTTTTGGCAACTCCTAATGGAAATTTCAGGAGCAGATGGAAATATTTGGAAACGTATAGAACACATGAGCCTGCAACATCCATTTTTATTTTCTCATTGGGAGTGTGGAGTGGTTTCAGGTTGCCTTTAAATTTTTTTTCCCTTCTTTCTTCTGGATGCTAAGAAAAGCAAGAAGGGAAGCAGGAGATGATGGATATAGGCAGGAGGGTTTTTTTTTTGGTGTTGCTCACTTGATTCCCCTGTGTGGTCTGTGACAGATTTGAGGGAATGACACCAGCACGAACAACCTGGTCCTGGCTTATCTGGGAGCTGGGCAGGAATGGAAGGGCACCTGTGAGGTCCAATTCACCTTTTCCAGGTTAATTTGAGGTGGATTGCCTGTATCCATCTCCCAGGCAGCACGTGGGGTTTAATTAATGAGTGTAAAACCAGCCCCAGTGTTCTCTGATGGATGATAATATCATGGACTACCCCTGATGCCCAAGGGCACAGCCTCCCTCAGAGAGGAAAATCCCTGGACAACACTGAAAAGGTGGATCAAATATTTCCAATCCCTGCTGCCCACAGGGCAAGAACAGCTTTTGCTTTTTAGGTGTTATAACCCATCCTAGAGCAGGGAGTTTGGTGCCGCAGGAGGGGAATGAATAACAGTAATAGACACACACAAAAGCTGAGGGAAAAAAGCTCCCAGCTGCCAAATTTCTGGACCTCTGCTGATCAGGAATAATCAGGAATGAAGGAGTTTTTCCACTTCTCTGCTGTCTGAGCAGCACAAGGGCCAATGCACGGCCTTCCCTGCTGCTCTGCTGTGCTCTGGTGGGTCGGGGTTTGGTGTGGGGAGCTCATCTGGAAGCCGAGGCGTTTCCCGAGCTGTTTACATTGTCCCGCTTCCACCGGAGCTCGGCGGCTCTTGGAACATCCATCCCTAAAGCCTTTAATTAGGAGAGACTTCTGGGGCTGGTGGTCGAGGCTTTTATTGTGCTTGGAAGGGCCCGGAGCAGAGGCCCCCGGGCCAGCGGCGGCTCCACAGCGATCCCAGCGCTCCGGGATGGGGCTGGGGCAGGAAAGGGAGGAAACGGAGCTGGGTGATGACAGAGGGGCTCCTCTCACAGCCACCCGAGCAGCCCTCGGGGACAAGGAGCCTGCAGCCCCCAGTATGTCCTGCAGAGCTTCCCCTGCAGAGCTTCCCCTGCACCTCCTTGGAACTGCGGCCTTGCCTGGCGCTGCTGTCACCCTCCAGGGGCAGCTCGGTGCCATTGTCCAGGTCATCCCTGATGCCTTAGGGTTCTACCTTTTATATTTTTCATCTATTTGTAATCCTGCTGTTCTTCAGTGTGTAACTAAACTCCATGTACAGTGTGAGCTGCTGCTTTCCCATTTTGGGCAGACACAACAATTCCTCTGCAGGCCTGGCAATCAAGGACACCTCACTGCCTCAGGCCCTAGAGATGGAAACAAAAGTGAGTTGGGGGCAGCAAACTTGGGGTGAATGACTTCATTAGCTGGAGCTGTAATTGGAAGATAAGCCCCCAGTATGCAAATGGACCAAATGTATAAAAGTGTCAAAACCCATAAGCCCTTGTCCACTTTGGGTGGGCTTTGTCTGCCCTAAATTTACCTGAAATCCCTTCAATAAATAAAACTGCTTTTCATTGCCTTAATTCTGCCTGGCCTCTGTTTTCAGGTAGTCCCAAAAGGCATCACCTGTCCCCTGCCATTGTCTCTGACAGATTTTCTGTCGAATTAACTCCAGGTATGCACTGACTAAACATCCTCAGAACCTCTGGACAAAAAGACTGTGCGAGATTCATGAATCCATGCAAATCAGAAGGAGCTGTGTCAGCCCAGCTCCCCCAGGAATCCCGGAGCTCAGCATGTTGTGACAGCTCTGGCTGAGGCAGAGGTGCAGCTTTGTGGGGATAATGAGAGCTCTTTCATCCCCAGTGGCCTTCCCAGGGAGCCATCCTCCTGCTCAGGGCTGTGCTCCCATCAGCCAGGAACAGAACCACTGGCAGAGAGCAGGGAAAAGGAGATGGGAGCAGCATTGGCTGGTCTGGGCTCCCCTTTTTGTCCTCTGAAGGAATCATGCCATGCTGCTGCTGTGCCACTGATGCCTTGGAGGGGCACCTCGAACAGAGGCTGGGCAGAGTTAGAGAATAAAGTGGGTTTTTATTAAAGGCCTTCAGGAACTACACCTTGGGCAGTGCAAAGCCTTGCAGAGGTGAGAATTTGAGATTTGTGAATTTTCTATAAATTCATTTCCCACACAGAGGCTGCACCCAAGATGGACGATGGTTGTGTGTGTTTTTGGGGCAGATATCAGTTTGGTGTATTTGCGTGTCAGGGATTAATTGTCCAGTCAACCCAAGATGGACAATGATCACCAGTTTTTGGGGCTAAGGTAAGTTTGATATATTTGCCTATCCACTGCCCACCCTGGATCCCTGGCAGTGCCCAAGGCCAGGCTGGATGGGGCTTGGGACACCCTGGGACAGTGGAAGGTGACCCAGCCATGGCAGGAGGTGAAACAAGCTCACCTTTAATGTCCCTTCCAACCCAAACCATTCTGTGACTCTTTCCAGCAGCGCTGTGAGAGCCCACGAGCTGCCCAGAAAGGAGCCCTGCACTGTGAGATTTGTGCCAAAAACCACCCACATTCCACCCCGAGCCCTGCCTGCCCCCAGCACGAGACACACTCAGTTCCAGCAGGGCAGATCCTGTCTCTGATAGGAGATGACCACATTCCTTCCTTGAAATTTGTCTCCTGCACGTATCAAAAGCCATTAACAACCAGCCACAATCTGTGCCCTGGGGAAGCAGAGCAGGCTGCTTTTCTTTTTCTTGGCTGGCTCAGCCCGTGCTGGAGTTGTGGGACTTTTCATCGGTGCGCTCAGAGGAGCGGAGTAAAAGCAGGATGATAAATGGTGGAAAAAAAAGAACTCGCTGGCTTTGCTCAGAACCTCTGGCCTGCAGCTCCTCCTCTCGCTGTACTCCTTCCAGCACCCCAGAATTCCCTGCCTCCCTGCATGTTATGGCACCTTTGGGATGTGTTAGTCATAAGAATGAAGCTACTGGTGCTTTGCAGGGATATTTTCACTCTGGCTCTGGCAGGACAGCTCTGACACAGCCCTGCTGTCGGCAGCGCTCGCTCCACAATGCCTCCTGAGATCCCAGCCCGCTCCAAAACTCCAAAAAAATGGAGGAAACGGCCAATTTTTATTTCCTCAGGTATGCTGGAGGTCCTTCTGCTGTTCTTTGGTGGTGTGGGGTGGAGGTGGGGTGGAGGCAGGAGTGGTGGCTCAGAGGGGACCTTTGTGCTGTCCTGTCCATCCCCTGCTCTGTCCTTTCTCCTCTCAGCAGAGGCTGGGGAGAATTTGCTTCTCTCTCTCGAGCCCCTGAGGGTTCTTTCCTGCCTCGGGAAAATCCACATTCATCCTCTCAGCCTGGGGATCCTCCTTGGCACTGTGGATGCTCCATGGGATTCCTTTCCCCAGGACCCAGAACCCTCCAGGGGCTGAGCAAAGGCAGCTCCAGGAGCTGGCACCAAATCGCCTCTAATGGTGCCCCTAAAACCCGACCTGGGCTTGGGCTGAGCCTAAATTCGCCTTCTTTGAGCTCATTTGGATCTCTAATTTCAGATAATTAACTTCTCCTGGCAGGGCAGCTGATAAGTGGGAGCTTCCCTGACTTTATGGACATTTGCCCCTGGGGGCTGTCAGGCTCCTTTCATCTCAAAGGGGCCAATCTGGAGCCATTGCAACAAATATTCCAAAAAGTGAGGGCAATCCCAACCCTCTGACTGCCTGCTTTTGTGTACAATTCCTGGTTTATCCCAGCAGGTTTAGTGGCAGCCCTGGTTTGGAAAACTTTTCCTGGGAATTTTAGGCCCAGTTCAGTAAAAAGCAATGATTGGTCAAAAATGATCTGATATTATTATCAAATATTTTACACCTGTTTTTTTATCAAGCAGTGCATCGGCAGAAGGTGAGGAAGACTTAAAATCCCAAAGGATTTAAATTAAAATATTCAGGTATTATAGATGTATTCAGACCTTTCATGCTCAGAGTGATTTCCTAATGTTTTTTACATGACCTCACTATTTTTGTCCCCTTTTTTCCATCATAAATAATAGGATAATATTATAATAATATGATAATATCATAATAATATCACAATATATAATAATATGATAATATCATAATGATGTGCATATTATTGATATGATGGAAAAAATGGGACAAAAATGGTGTGAAGGAAAACTTTTCCAGCCTCTCCACATTAAATATTCTCACACTGAAGAGGCTGTGGCACAGAGAACAAGCTTTTAAATATTTCTCTCCTTCAGACAGAGATCTAGGGGACAAAAACACATTAAAACAGCAAAGTGCAGCGGTTAGAAAAGGTTTTGTTGAATGAAATGTCATTTTTTTTGTTTTTGCCCTCAGGGAACAATGAGAAAATTTCTCTTTCTGAGCCGATCTCCTTCTGAAACGAGCTCCAGGAGTGGTCACAACCTGCCATAAAAACGCCATGTGCAAGAGAATATATTTAATATGGGGCAGGCAGAATGGAACGATACGATCTGTTTGGGGTTCGAAGGTAAATGTTTAGACTTTTTTTCCCTTTGAAATAATCTGGGAGAGATGCTGGTTGGCTCAGTTGGGAAATGAAATCACGGAGGATTTATGCCATTAATGACAGGCTATGATGTCAAAGACATTTGGCCCGTGGCCATAACCTTTTGTGTGGCTCTGGTTGACTCTTATAAATAAACAGCCCCGCTCAGCTGCTGCCTGCAGAGGAGTCCCCAGCACTCGGGAGCCCTGAAAAGCAGCACTTAAAAAAATAAAAATTGAGGTAAAAGATCGAGGGGGAGGAGCTTTCTGCCCTCAGCATCTCTGGGTTCTGCAGCAGGGCCTGGGTAATGTTTAAAGCAACAACACTGAAGCTGATTTGGTTTTATGAAATTCTGCTGGCTCCTGTTGATTTGTAATTAATCAAAAACCCAGACACGTGGTCAATAGTGTCCATCTCCATGGGGTTTGCTCCTTCTGTCCCGTTTGTGGTACAAAAAAGCAGATTTTGGTTGGGTTTTAGACCCCTGGTGGTCACAATTGGTTCCTAAACCCCCGTGGTCACAATTTGGTGACCACAATTAGCAGCACCCTGGTGGTCAGGGGGGTCTGTGAAGGTCTGAGCTGAGCTCTGTGCCCTGCAGGGTTTTGGTTCCTAAACCCCTGTGGTCACAGTGGACTTTAAAGTTCATTCATTCAAGTTCATCCTCCTGATTTAGGATCTGGTTTTCCTTTGGGGTGGAAGAGACCTTAAAGTTCATCCATTCATGTACATCTCCCGATTTAGGATCTGGTTTTCCCTTTGGGGTGGAAGGGACCTTAAAGCTCATTCATTCAAGTGCATCCCCCTGGTTTAGGATCTGGTTTTTCCCTTTGGAAAAAGGGAAAGGATCTTAAAGTTGGAAGGGACCTTAAAGTTCACTCATTCAAGTGCATCCCCTTGATTTAGGATCTGGTTTTCCCTTTGGGGTGGAAGACACCTTAAAGATCATCCATTCAAGTGCATCCCCTGATTTAGGATCTATTTTTTTCCATTTGGGTTGAAATGGACTTTAAAGTTCATCCATTCAAGTGCATCCCTTGATTTAGGATCTATTTTTTCCCTTTGGAAAAACGGAAAGGACCTTAAAGTTGCAAGGGACCCTCAAGCTCAACCATTCAAGTGTGTCCCCTGATTTAGGATCTTGTTTTTTCACTTTGGGTTGAAATGGACTTTAAAGTTCATTCATTCAAGTGAATCCCCTGATTTGGGATCTGGTTTTTTCCCTTTGGGTTGAAATGGACCTTAAAGTTCAGCCATTCAAGTGCATTCCCCTGGTTTAGGATCTGGTTTTTCCCTTTTCCTTCTCTCCTGGTATCTCTTTTCCACCCCTTTCCTGTCTCTCACCACAGACAGTTGTTCTTTGAGTCTTTGGTGCCACGGAGTGACTTTGGCACAACTCCCAGGCTCTGTCTGGGGCTCAGAGGTCTCCAAACCAAGAGCCTGGACCAGGAATGGGTCAGGTCCCTTTGTCCTGGCCAGGTGTCCTATTAACATTCTGCTCTTAATTAGCTGACACCACTAATTAGCACCAATGTGCAAAACACCGCAGAATATTGAGCAGAAAACATCTCGATTTGGGCAGATTTGTACCCTGTGGATATTGTTTATTTTTAATTTCAAGTCCCTTCAGCAGAAACATCTTCTCCCCTAGGAGTGGAGCCTCCTGGGCAGGGTTGCAGGGCAGGATAAGAAAAGAACTTTAACCCATGCTCTAAACCATTTATTAATATTGAATAAGCCCCTGCCTTCTTTCAACACAAATAAAATATTACTGCTCTCCAAGATGAAATATGCTGAAATGGAGCAAAGATTTCTATTTTTCCAAAACAAACAGTCTTCAAGTGAGGTCTTTTTGCAATTATTTTAGAGATCTTTTTGTGGATTGGACGGGGGCCTAAAAATAATGTAGATTTGAAGCTCTGACAGCACCAATAATTACAGTGCTGTAAGTCAGCTGAAGCACCCCACTTTCCTCTGGGTACCAGGGCTCCCTTTTTCTCCTGGATGTTTAAAGCATTTTAATGTATTCTGGTTGAACATTTAAACCTCAATCACCAGCTCCTCTGGAAAAAAAACATTCTTGTATTTTTAGGACTGGGAAAGGACAGAGGGAACTTGTTTCTCCTTATTAAAGCTGTAATAAGTGTCTCTACTAATCAAGGGGGGAGGGAGGGGAAGAAAGGGAATAATGTGGCACTTTTAGTGATCCAATTGTGTCACAAAACAAGAATGTGAAGGGTGAAACACAACCACCACATATCAGACATCATGACAGCACTGGAGGTGCCAGAGCTGCTCTGTCCTGGGCCAGGTGGATGCAAGGTCCCAACTCAACCCAGTCACAACCTCCAGCCTGGCAGAGCCTGTCCTGCTCCCTTTCTGAACCTGAATTTTGGATCCATGCCCAACCCTGGTGCTCTCTGCAGCAGAACTTCCACAGAAGCTGTGGTTGCCCCATCCCTGCAATGACCAAGGCCAGGTTTGGAGCATCCTGAGACTGTGGAAGGTGTCCCAGAGGTGGGGCTGGATGGGATTTAAAGTCCTTTCCAAGCCAACCTGCTCCATGATTCTGTGGTTTCCAGCTGTGATTTTATCTCCCATCCCTCCCTGCAGCGGGAGATGGAATTCCACGTGCCAGGGAAGCAGCAGAGAGGAGCCAGGGCTGTTTGCTGCACCTTTGCAAGAAATTAAGATGTAATCTCGGTCGTTTGATTAATTCTGGATTAATTTTGGAGAATGTTTTGAGGCTCATCTCATCCTGAGGCAGGAGGGACGAGGCGTTGGTGAATGCAAGGGAACTCTGGATTATTTCCACTGCTCTGTGCCACAGATTGGAAGGGGAAAATAAATACCCTGGTAGCTGAGATAATGCTGGTGGAACAGTCCTGTAATATCTGCTGAAAGCTGCGTGCACGACTGGATTGGGAACTTCCAAATGGGAACATTTCCAGTGTGTGCAGTGTCTGGCCCCTGATTGAAATTCCCTTAATTCTACCCTTGAAGCTTCTAGTCCTTTACACTTAAAAAGGCAGAAACACTTATTATTTGTGCTTGGGGAAGGAGACAAGACGTTTGAGTCTCAAAATGTGCTTTTTTTCCTTTTTCTTTCCTTCAGAAAAATGTAATTGCACACAAACCCCTCTGAACAATTCTCCTCGGCCGCCTGAAGAGTCCCTTGGCTGAATTGTAAATCGCTATAAAGTGCACCAAAATAAAAAAAAATAGCAAGATCAGGACATAAATGAGGTTTGGAGCTGTCTAGTCTGGGGTTCTGTGAGGTAATTAAATCAAGGAGACTTTCTGATCTATAGAAGGGTCAATGTAGCAGGGCAGAGCTCTGAACCATGGGCTCATTAAGGCACAATTGCCTTCCCTGCTGCCCGGATTGTTTATAACAGAGGCTTATTCTGGAGCAGTCAAGAACTGGAGAGCATAAATCACAGGGCAGAAAGAGTTATTCCCACTTCATGGGCCTGATCCTCAGCTGGTATAAATCTCTGCTGCCCCAGTGATGCCACCTCAGTGATTTATTCACACAACCCCAAATTCTGGCTCATGCTGTTCCCATTGGATTGGGTTTGTTTTCACTCAGTGGGCACAGATTTTCATGGATGGAGTGAAGGTGGAGATCATTGGGGTGGGTAAAAATTAATTTTGTTAATTCTGAATGGTTCTCTCCCTGCTCCCTTCATTTTATTAAAAAAGGAGTTGCCCTGTGAATTCTTGTCAGCTCAGCCATTTCCCTGAATCCCACTGAGGTCACTTGGAACATTCCCTTTTCCTGAATATTTCTGTTGGGCTTTGGATGATTTAATGGTGGTGGTTCTAGATTTTAATCCAATTCAAAAAGGGCATCCACGGGCTCAGCACTGGCAGGGCAGTGATGGCAGCACAGCCCACATCCATCATTCTTCAGAGGGATGTGCCCAGCAATTTTGGGAATGTCTAAGTCTGGCTTTCCATGTGATTTCAGCTCAGCTCTGTTCCTTGGGAACCTTCCTGTTCCCCTGTGTAGGGTTGGGTTAGATTTCCAAAATCTCCTTCAAAGCTGCAGATAAATCTCTGTAAATGCTCTCTAAAACTGAAAAAGAATCTCCAAAAACCTCCTCAGAAGCTGAAGATCAGCTCCAGAGCTGAGGATTTTGGTTCATCACTGGAGTGATGGGCTGGTGTTGGATGTGCCCAGCAATTTTGGGAATGTCTCAGTCTGGTTTTCCTTGTGATTTCAGCACCAAGGTTCTGACTCTGCTCCTTGAGAACCTTCTTCATCCAGATCACAGAGATTTCCAAAATCACAGAGATTTCCAAAAATCTCCCTCAACGCTGAAAATAAATCTCCAGAAATCTCTTGGAATACTGAAGAGGAATCTCCAAAAACCTCCTCCAAAGCTGATGATCACCACCATTACTGAGTTATGGGCTGCTGTTGGAAGTGCCTGGAAAACCTCCTCCCATAGCCAAGGTGAGCCCAAAATCTGCTTTAAACCCCTGCACCAGCACTGTCAAACATCCCCAAGCACTGAGCCAGCCCAGCTTTGCTCCCCTCAGTCCCGCCTCACCCTTTAAGCAGAGCTCATCACCAATAATTAATTAAACAAAAGCTCTTTCCCAGCCTTGTTCCCGTGCTGGCTGGGAGCAGAGCTGGCAGTGTGAAGTCATTTTTGTGCCCTGTGTCATCACGCTGATGTCAGGGCTGCTGTCAGCGCTGTCAGGGTGGTGTTTATGAAGCTGGAGATCGATATTAAATACTGGATTTAGGATCCATTGGCACAGCTGCAGCTCGGGCTGCCTTTGACCTTCTTTGGCTGACAGGGAGCCAGAGGGGTTTTTCCATGGCATTAAGTTAAAGGAGTTTCCACTGCCCAGCTTTCTGCTCTCCCTTCACCATATCGCAGTCCCAGCTCTTACTGGGAATCATAAAAAAAGATTTCTCGGAGGAAATAATCAAAATTTATGGAAGAAATCTCCAGAGGACAAAACATCAAACCAGCAAAGAGACAGAACACGAGGAAACAGCCAAGGAATAATGTGAAAAATTGATGAGCAGGGCTGCAGATACTGGAAAACAATAAACAAGCAGAATCTGCTTAAGCAGGGATGATTGTAACGTTATTTCTCTGGGTTGAAAACATTGAGTTTTATATCCATCCAGGATTCTGGCACTCACACAATGCTGTGTCCAGGCATTTCAGCTCTCTGCTGTTCTCTTTGAGACACACAAAAATTATGTCCACTGGTTTTTCCATGAAAAATTACCGGGGTTTTATTCCAAGCTGTTTCACAAATCAAAGCTGTCACTGCAGCGAGGGTGAAACATTCGCCGGCTCTCATCGCTGTCCTCCTCCCCCTGCTCTCAGGGGAGGGAGGAACATATGTGTTGGAGAACAAATAATCAGCACTGCTTGCATTTAAATACCATTCTCTGGCACAATGAACCTGTACCTGGGAGGAAAAGCAGAGGGGAGAGGACCTGCAGGAACAGGGAATTGCATATCAGGACAAATATTCTTCTCCTCCTTTCCCTCTGCTTCTCCTCCAGCCCTCTGCCCATCTTCCAAACTCAGCTCCTGGGCTGGGCAGGGCAGATTTTATTCCCCAATGTGTTTAAGATGACGCCTAAACTTCATCTCAAGTGATGCTCCACATCATAAAACCTCCAGAAATGCTGATTTGGTTCTCTAAGCAAATTAAACCTGGAAATTTCCCTGCTGATGATTTACAAACACACACTCCCCACCTCATCCCCATAAATTAGGCTGTCTGTAAATCCACCACCTTCACTGGCCTATCCTTTTCCCACCATCTCCCTCCAACTCTCCCAAGCAATTTGGAAGCCTCAGACCCTCAGCATTTCCTCCTGAACCCACGATGGCACTTTCCTCTTAGCCTGGAGATCTTCCTCATTCTCCTAATCTTCCCCAAACCATCATTTCTTATCCAAAGCTGCTTAAGCACTTTGGGGAGGAACGTTCATTTCCAGGCAATATGTGCCCAACCTTGGCCCAGGGCTGTTTTGCAAGTGGAGCTGCCCATAATCCGGAATAAAATTAAACCTTAATCACCGTGTTCTGAGGGAAAGATTTGTCACTGCCCAGCAAACAGGGATCTTAATGAAGATGTTGGTCCTTGCAGGGCACAAATCCATCCCTATCCTCTGGCTTAAAGGGATGTGCAGCTGTGTGCAGGAATGGGGGATTTTCCCCCCTCTGAAGCAGCGTGGTGCTGTTAAGAGATGTTTGTATATTGATATATAAGCACCAGAAACCTTTAAAAATGGGTACATAATTAAATATATCTGCCTGAATTTCCATTAAATCAGCAGGACATGGAGGGTTCACCTCAGTGCCAGGAGCTGCTGCTGCAGGGCAGCCTCATCCCTGCTTGTACAAATCGACCTGCAGATGAATTAAATCTCTTTTTTTTCCCTGCTGTGACACCGTGACAGGGGTTAGAAATCAACCCAGGTCTCCCGAGCCGCCGCCCCCGAGCACGAACCACAAGGATTCTTTCACCCTCTCCATTTCTCAACTGCTGGTAATTACACTTAGAAAAGCTCTGGAAGCCAAAACAAACAAGGGAGATGTTTCCAGTGAGCTCTCAGTTTGTTGTGAGCCCTTCCAAGAGGGTTTTGTGCACGAGGCAGAGCAGAAAGCTCTCAAGTTGCTGAGCCCTCTCCTCGTGTCTCCGCTTGCGTCCGAGCTGACATCGCCCTCCTTGGACGGGACGTTTCCTCCCTCCCACATGATGGGAAAAACAAATTCCACGCTGAGTCGGGACCCAGCCAACGTGACCTGGATTGGTTTCAAAGGACAGGGAATTTGGTCACTCAGGACCTGCCTCAGAACCGACTGGAAGCGATTTTATTCATTTTTTTTTTAAATTTCCCGTCACACTACGAACTGTGACCTCATGGGCAGAGCACTCTTGGGTAATGTACAGTCCGTGTCCACAGATTTCCTATTAATTATATTTAGTTTTAAATACAACCAGTGGACCAAAAAAAAAAAAAAAAGGCATTATTGGATTTTTCTACGCTACGTGATTTTTTTCATGGATGTGAAAAATCCAGCACCACCTCGCTCTGCACTGAGTCACCAGAATGTGCTTATCACAGTGAATCTGTTGGAGAAAATCATCTTTAGTGCCTTTTTTTTCCTTGGAGCCCGTTCATCCATGACCTCACGGAGCTTCCCAAGAGTTGGCTGAAGCCTGGGCACCTGTAATTAGCGATAAAATCTCACCTGGCACCGCATTTCACCATCGGCATAAGTTATCCTGGAGATCTCGTTCAAGAGAAACCTGTGGGAATGTTTCAATCCTGTTATTGACTTTCCTTCCCAAGCTTTGTTATGAATTCCCTCTGCCCCAGGCGGGCTGGATTAGCAGGGACAGCTGAGCTGGGCTCTGGCACAAATCCTTGTGTCCATCTGGGTGTCCCTGTCCCACCACTGGGGACCCTCCCAGGGCCTGATGAAACCACGGAGATGTCAAAGTGACACATGGTGACATTTTCCAATGAACATCATTGCTTTCCAATGTGGAAAATGTGGGAAAAAATGTGGAAAAATTCCAATGTTCATTGGATCTTTTCCAATGAACATCATTGTTTCCCTATATATATATATAATATTATATATGTAATATACAGTATATATATTTTATATATATTATATATATAAATCTAAAAAAACCCCCACATTTCCATATTTTTCCACATTTTCCACATATATTTTACATATATATATATATAAAATATATATATAATTACGTGGAAAATGTGGTTAAAAATGTGGAAAAAAATCCAATGTTCACTGGATGTTTTCCAATTAACATCATTTAAGCTTCCTTAAAAATTTGCCTTTGAATTCCTTGTCTTCAAACCTCACAGATTTCTAGGAATAAAGGATCTAATCCAGGAATAAAGCATTCCCTGCCACTCTCCAAACTGGAGCTCTGCAGGGTTAAAGGCACAACAGTCACTGCAGAATTCCTTTGATGAGACATCAACTTCCAAGGAAGTGATTTTTTATGAGTTTGGGCCAACCTCACAGGTAAAA
>JAWWEY010000056.1:2239487-2254321 GCA_035582745.1 Loriotus luctuosus | reverse complement strand
AGTTCAAAGGGCTGGGAAATGTAATTTCTTTGCTAAATGTTGAATCTAAACCTGAGTTTATGCAACTGCATCTTTCAGGGAGGGGGGTTGGGAAGCTGCTGACAACACAGCTTTGTTTTCTGGGATAAAATCCCAAAGATACGGAGAAATCCCAAAGATACTGAGAAATACAACAAAGAGAGAAAAAGTCCTGGGGAAAATTTGGCAGAACCTCTGCAAAGACAGCACCAGATGCCCCCAAAGAGGAAATTACAACATGTGGCAGCTGTGGTTTTTTTGGTTAAGCAACTTTTTCTCAAAGTTCAAAGCATCTGGGGAAAGTAACTGCTAACAGGGTGAGACAGATTTATGGAGCCCACACATGGCAATATTTTGGTATAAAATTAGTAAAAAATGATTAAATCCCCGAGATGAAGAGATTAATTCCTCTGAGTTTGCATTCTTTGAAGAGCAATCATATTTTGACTTTGTCAGCTGGAAGAATTGAGTAATTTCTTGGATTAACTGATCACAAGAGTTGTAATCCATAATAAAAGTCCAGGCAAAGCTGCCAGATCCTTTGTTTCTCAAAGGATTTGGGTAATGAGTTGATTTGGCATTAACAGAATGCATCCCAGACTGCAACCCCATGCCCTGGGTCTAAAGGGGGGATTCAGGAAGATGAGGCACTTAATCAAAGCCTTCAACATCTTTTTCTAATATGGGGAAAATGATTGTTTATGTGAGTTGCTGGATTGGTCAATTTGGGAGAAAGGTTTTGTATAAATCTCTGGTGCATGGCATGAGCACTGCCTGGACTTAGGTAGCCAGGCTCCAATGAGATATAAATATATCAAAACATATATAAACCCCTGGAAATGTCCTTTTTAGCCACAGAAATACAATTTGCAGCAGTTCCCACTGCAGGTTTGTGTTTATTCTCTCTTTTTACAGCACTTCCGTGGTTTTATGCTTTGTGTTTCAGTGAGAGCCAGAAGAGACCCTGACCATCTGCTGCCAGATTCAGGGCTTTAAATGCTTTGTTTAGAGCTAATAAGGCCCTAAATTAAATTCCTAGATGAAGTTAAAGCTCCTGGAGCTCGGGGAGGCTGTGGGTACCTGCAGGGATGGCAGCTCCAGGTGTTTCCCTGCCTGGTTCCCTCCCTTTGCAGCAGCTCCTGCTCCTCCAGTGCTGGCACGTGCTGCAGGCCAGATCAGGGAAATGATGCTCCTCAAAATTAAACCAAAGTTCTTTTGCTGCTGGGCTCTTTCTGAGCCAGCTCCATCCCCAGGCTGCTCTGTGGTGCAATCTCTGGCTGTGCTGGCACAGAGGAGCCTGGCTCGGGGTGCTGGGAGCTGAGCAGAGGGCTCAGGACCAGCCCTGAGCTCTCCAGAGTGTGAAATCATGGTCAGGAGAAGCTCCAGAGCTCTGGGGTTTACTGTCTTTCCCCTCCCTCCATGTCTGCACTGAGTGCAAGGGGTGACACTCTAACAGGAATTATTAAATCAGTTTAAAACCTCCTGGATCCTTCTCCAACCCTCGTGGTCCAGCAGGGACCTCTCTGCAGCCAGCTCATCACATGAACTCTCTGTCAGATCTTCCAGGAGGCTTTGGCTTTCATCCCAAAACCTTTGGTGGGCCTGACCCACGCTCTCACACTGAATTAACCCTTCTGCTGTTGAGGCAAGGCAAAAAACCTGCAGGTACCCCAGAATGGGGAGGGATGAGGAGATGCTGAATGTGCTTTTTAACCCTTTCCTCCTTCTGACCTGCCTGTCCTGGTGTACAGTAGCCATCCCTGGAGTGAAGTGGCCATCACTGGTGTGTAGTGGCCATCCCTATTGTGAAGTGACCATCACTGGCATGTAATGGCCATCACTGGGGTATAGTGACCATCCCTGGTGTGCACTGACCATCCCTGCAGTGCACTGACCATCCCTGCAGAGCACTGACCATCCCTGCAGTGCACTGACCATCCCTGCAGAGCACTGACCATCCCTGGTGTGCAGTACCCACCCTGGGGTCATCACACCACAGTGCCCCACACACACCTGTGGCCAGGGACCCTCTGCTGCCCCATCCCAGGGGCACACAGGTGTTTCCACATGGAACTGGCACTCCCAGGAGGCAGGAGAGGCTGGAGGAAGCTGCAGTCACGCGAGCTGCCTGTGGTTTGAGGAGCAAGTGCCAACATCTCTCACTCTCACTGTCCCAGCATTGCTCCCAGGGCAACCTGATCTGCCTTTAATCTGCTCTGACCACAGGACAAATGGTTTGAATAAAACCCTGCCTGAGTCACTCCACTCTGGCTTTTGGGAGATGTGCTGAGGAGCGATGGTTTGCTCTGCCTGAGTGACAACATCAATGGAAGAGAAACGTTTTTGTTGTGTGCTAAATAAGAAAAAAGAAAGGAAGAAAAAGAAAAAGAGACATAGAGAAATTTGGGTGGGATGTTTGTGCGTGATGAAAGGAAAATTAAGGGAAAGAGAGAAGTGACTTTTCTTGGAAGAGCAGGTAAAGGTAGGAACAGATAAATAGCTGCCACAGGGAGGGTGAGGGCTCTGCTTTAGCAGCTCAGCTGTTTTCTGAGAGCAGGTAAACACCCATGGGTTCTTTGAACCATGGGTTCACTGGGGTCCTGCCTCTGCCTGGGCAAGGAGAGGCAGGCCCTGAGCAAGGACAATGCTCCAGGAGAGAGGAGAACCAAGAGAAATGTCCTGAGCTCTTGGTGGCAGAGCTGGCTGCAGTTTCCATTGGCGTTTGAGTCATGACTTTGTGGAGGTCATGGACTGGGCACAGGGATCAGAGCCAGGCCCTCCCAGGCTGTGCTTTGCAATAAAATGTGCTGGGAGCCCCTGCTCTGACTCTTCCCCATCACCACATCTTGGCCAGGCCTTGTTGTCACAAAAATCCCCCTGAGAGCTGTGCAGTCAGACTTGGCTGGGGAGCCCAAGCGCTTCCATCTCATCACCCTGAGCCTCGTGGGAATGTGGCAATCTGAGCTCCACTGAAGGCTCTGAGGGATCAAATCCTGGCAGATTTCACACAGCACAAGCCACAGAGCCCATGGGACAAGCTCTGCCTTTTCCCTCTTTCATTTTTAATGAGAACACTTCTAATGATTTTTTGGGGAGCTTTAGGTAAAATCCAGCTCTCAGTGAGAATAAGAAATTCCCACTGATTTTTTTTGGGGGGTGTAGGAGGGTTTTCATATCAGCAATACTTCTTCAAGGAAGGATTTGCCACGTGGAGCATCCCTGCCCATGTCTACACCTGGTAGAAATGTTCTCCCAACCTTTGCTGGCCTGGCAGCTCTGGACATCCTCCCTGATTCCCTGCAAAAGCCATCAGGGTGTGGAGCTCGAGATCCCATCACCATTTTCTCAGGACATGTGATTGCACTGTATTTTTAGGGACATTTCTCTGTTGATTCTTATCAAAAGGCTGTTCAGGACACATTCTTAATGCCCAGAGGTCCAAATGAAAATTTGGAATATTGGTGCCTTTACAGGAAGCAGTGCAAGGAGAAGAAAGTTCCCTTTGATGCTGATCAGTTGTGAGCATGGTCGGGCCCTTTTGGAGCTGATTCCACAACTTTTCCTTTAAAAATCAGAAAAGCATTTTCCCAGCATTTCAAATATTATGGGACACAGCATTTTGGTGGGAAAGAAAAAGAAAAATGGGGAAAACATGGTGTTTTTTCACTCTCTGAAAGAAGTCATAGCCACAAAAAACGGACAGTGTGTGCAGAATTGAAATGCTGAACTCCAAGCCCACAACATTTGCAGCTCCAGTGTCAAGGAAGAGGCTCTGCCTGGTTTTTCAGCTCTTTCCCATTTGTAGCTCTGCAGACACGGGACACACTTTTGGATTTGTCTTCTGTGGTGTTTTGGGGTCGTAAACAAAACAAAGTCAGCAAAGATCACGAGATCCCCACGTACTTCCCTTGATTGTCTCTGGATTACGTTTGGTGAAGGTGAGTCAGTGTTTATCGATATAAAAATATGAGGAACAATGCAGGATCAGAGCACTCTGTTTTCCCACGTGTTCATTGTCCTGTCACTCGCTGTAAAATCCTTCTGATGGGGAATTCATGAGGGGACACCTGGTTTTTTGGCAGAACCTGCCTTTTATTTTTAAATTCTAAGTATTTTTAAGCACTCTCTGAAAGTGGTTGCAAAGTCAGGAAAGCAAACCCTGCTGGTTTTTTGGCAGAACCTGCCTTTTATTTTTAAATTCTAAGTATTTTTAAGCATTCTCTGAAAGTGGTTGCAAAGGCAGGAAAGCAAACCCTGCCCTCGCAGGTGGGAGAGGTGAGATGTTTGCTGGGCAAAGGCAGTGCTGGTGTTGCAGATCCAGAAAATCCAGGCTGGCTGCATTTAAGGACTGAACTCAGATTTATTTTGTGTTTTATCTGCAGCCCAGCAGTGTGAATTTGGGATACCCATCCCCACAGGGCTGCTAAAGGGGGATATCAGTGTTTCCTTACCCTATAAAACAGGAAATATCCCACACCACTACTGAAGTGTTCCTTGTGTGTTTGCAGGGTTTATTTTTTCCCATCTCTTCTTTATTTCCTCACTCATTGACTGCTCCAGTAGCCCGAGACACTGAAATCTTGCAGCCAGATTTCTAATTTGAGAATCTCTTTTGCTGTTACTACAAGAGCAGCCGCGCTCTGAGCAACTCCCCCTTCCCTCTGCTGCTCCTCGGAGCTCCTGGAAGCAGAAGTTCTGTTTTGCAAGATGTTTACACTCAGCAAACACACGGGGAAATGGTCATTTGCAAAGCAGCTTTGGCCAGAAAGCAGCAGCAGCCACACCAACGAGTCCAAAAATAGCTGGAGGAGCGAGCAGAGGGAAGGAGAAGCGGTGAAGTCTCGAAATTTGTCACCCAGTGGGAAAAACAAACTCTCTGCCCACGTCTTGTTTTGTGCCTGGCAGGCAGACAGACAGTCCCAGCTCCAGGGGGTGAATTGCAGCAGAATTGCAGAGCTAAAAGGTGATATTAGCTCTGTTTTGGAACAATTTAGCATCACGTGTAACCTGGGAATGCCATCGGCTCTGAGTGAACAATCCACGAGGACAGAAAAGGCAAAGGGCTGTGGGTGGGACCTGTCACTTTTGGATTTTTCCTTCAATTCCAAGTCACCTCCCAGCCCAAGGACTCGGCAGTGATCCCACAACTTCTTTGGGGGTGGTTTGTTTGGTTTTTTTTGTTGTTGTTTTGGCAGGCAGTGGAGCTGTGAAAGCTGAATCCAGGCAGAGCAGAAAGCACAAACCCCCCCTGCTCCTCACAGATGGATCCACCAGCCCTCCTCTCATTCCCGTGTGTGAAAAACATGTTTATTCTCTTGTGAAAACTGAAAAAGTTTAATTAAGGATAATAGGAGATAAGGTTTATAGAATAAAGGCTATTACAGCCAGGTGCATCTTGGCTGAGATATCTTCAGAGATTCCCCTTAAATATTTTTCTTTTACATCAGCTTGTTGCATATTCATAAATTTTTATGCATAGTAAACTTTTTTTTAACTAGTTTATGTATTCTAAGAACTGTTTTGTATGGTTCTTCTTTGGGTCTGCTTTTTTAGAGTGTGTGTATTTTTTGGTTGTGGTTTTAGGGTTTTTTTTATTATCACTTTCAGTTTTGACCCCAGCCCACGCTGTCTTCAGATGGGGAGTGCTGACAGTTGTGTCTCCTTCATATATTCATTTTGTATTTATGTAGTAGGTGTCTTCTTCATATATTTATGGGATTTTATCTCATCCATGCAGGTATTTTAACACAAGCATGCTTATATCAGCTATTTTACTGTTATGTCTAAGCCTAATTAACAACAGAAATAAAAACTATATCTTCAGAACAAAGTTACTTTAACACCACATTGAGAGGAATGACAGATTTGTCTTTACAAACAAGCTGGTGGATAAAACCAGCACTGAGAGATGAACAGTGGGAAGGATTCCACTGATTGATGAATGGAAAAAGAGATTTGCGTTTACAAATAAACTTTAAGTTTGCTGAGAAATTAATTTGGACATTGAAAGATGAAAGGAACAATGGGGGGAAACCCTAAGTTCCATAAGAATTAAAAATTACAAGGGAGGGTTACAGCTGGTTTGTAAAGACAAATCTGCCATTCCTCTCAAATGCAAGAGGTCTGATGATGAGGATGGTGGTGATGATGATGATCACAGGTGTGAGGTGAGGAGCAGGTTGGTCTCACCTCAGTGGAACCTCATGAGATATTTGGGCTTCTTGTCATCATGCAGGCCTGGAGCCCCCAGACTTGGAAAACAAGAGGCACCTCTTGGTGGAAACATTTTTGTTTCAGGTTCATCCCCACAAATGAGGAAATACCAGAAAAATACCAATTTCTTGCTATTATTTTATCCAGTCAGCCAGGTATGGGGCATCCTCAGAGCTGTATTTTCCACACCTGGATAATTTGTTTTATTTTTTCACTACAGAGATGTCTTGAGTGCAGAAATTCTGGTGCAACTGAGACATCAGATGGCTGGAGGTGACATTAGGATGCCATGCAGAACATGAGAACACCAGAATTCACCAGCACCACGTCCCACCTGACAGAACAACCAGCTCATTTTTTGTAGAATTATCCTCAGCTTTAAAAACAAAACAGAAAATATGGGCCACAGCAGCAGAATAATCTCAAAACAGGATGTTCTTAAAGTTTCCATCGAAGATCAGCTGCTTTTTAATTAGTCACTAGAGGGACAGAGAAGAGAGTTGCTAATTATGAAAACATCAAAATGCAAACACTGTGGCCCAGTTTTGTGATGGCAACACCTTTCTGTGGATTCAAGAGTGAGCCTGGATTGGCTAATGAATGGAAAAATCTTGGGATTTTTCTTGAACAGCTCACCAAGAGGCATCTGCAGTTATAAAATCAACCATTTCCTTTGGAAAAAGAATGGAAATATTTGACAAAAATAACAAAATACCATCAAGATTGGTTGTTTGGGCTCGTTTTGTTTTGTTTTTTTTTTAAATATATTCCCAGGAATAATCAAGATGTGCAGTTTTTTGAAAGAGAAATCCTAAATCAAGATGGCTTTATTGAAAACTTTGGTACTTTCAGCATTTTATGATGCTTGAAATCTTCTTTCCAGCTGCTTTTGTTTGCTGGTTCTGCCTTTTAAAAGGATTCTGTGATTCTATGGGTGATTAAGGCAGATAATGAGCTCCACTCAAGTTTGTGCTTTGGGAAATAAGAAGAGGAGCAGGGAATGTGCCTGAGGCATTTCAGACCAAATATTTAAGCTGGTTTCTCATTTAGATTTCTTGAATTTTGGAAATCCAGGCTGACCTCTCTCAGGCCTGACTTTTCAGAAATGCTCTTGGAAAATGAAGGCACTCAGGACTCCTTTAAACAAATTAAAATTATGTCTTGTTGGGCACAAAATTCAAATTGTAATTCCCCATTATTTACCAACCTGAAGGAACTGATAATTTAATGTTTTCCTGATGGAGTGTTTGAAACTATTGTGTTCTTCTGTTGGTTTGTTTTGTAATTTTGAGGGAAAATGCATTAAAATAATCAAGAACTGATAATTTAATGTCTTCCTGATGAAGTGTTTGAAACTATTGTGTTCTTTTGTTTGTTTGTTTTGTAATTTTGAGGGAAAATGCATTAAAATAATCAAGAAAGAAGTCAAAAAAAGCTGTTGAAACATGGTTTTCTTTTCTTATTAAAGCTGTGGGGGGATTGACACCTATTTATGGAATCGTTCAAAGAAATGTGGAATGTGGCAAACCCTCCCTAACCCAACTGCACAGAGGAGGCAGCTCTGTGGCAGCTCTTGAGGCCACAGCTGAATAAATCAGCCCAAAATAACAATTCCCAAATATTTCCCTCTCAGGATCCAGTCCCACTGAGGGAAAAAAGCTGGCCTGGAAGTGCCCAAGGCCAGGCTGGATGTAGCTTGGAGCACCCTGGGATAGTGGAAGGTGGTGGAATGAGATGAATTTTGAGGTCTCTTCCAACCCAAACCATTCCATGATTCTATCAATGCCCTCGAAAAGCTGTTGCAATTGTAATGGGTCTCCTTGGGAGGGAATTCCCTTCTCCCTGAGCTGTGTCACAGATGTCTGACAGGCTGCTGAAGGATCCCATCCACCATGGGACTGTGGATAAATCCACAAACTTCGTTTATTCCTTCACCATTTGTCATCGTTGCCTGCAAGTCTGAAGGAATCTGGTGGGAAAAGGAAGTGAAACAAATGTGCCACTCTCCATCAATTTACCCTTCACAAAACAGCACCTGGAGCTTTGAACCCAAGCTGGGAGTCTGAAAAAAAAGATCTGGTGGGTCCTTCAGCAGGATTATGAAGGATGAGGCCAGGTTTTCCCTGTTGTGTCCTTCAAGGCCAACGCAGCCTCCAGCCCTTTGTTACAAACCAGAGTCTGTGCAAAGCTCCAAAATCACCTTTTCCACTCCAGAAAAAAAAATGTTTTCTGCAGATAAAACCATTTATTTTCATTATGGCTCTCGAACTTTTCCTTCTATAATACAATATAATGTATTTATTCTAAAAAAAAATACAACGAAACCAAAAAATTCAAAACAAAATCCATCCTGAACAGAAAACTCTAAACATTTTGTTCTGAAATAGTCAAAACAGAATATTTTGACATTGTCAGAATTTTTCCCCTCAGGTTCTCTTCCAAAACAAAATTCCAGAGGAAAAAAAAAAAACCCAACATTAAATTATATTTAACTTCCACCTCAGCCTTGCAGATTCCAACAGAATAGTGGATCTTTTTGCAGGAACTTTTGCAGTCAGCACTTCCACAAAACCATGCAGAACAAATGACCAGGTATTTTGGTTTGATGGGTGCTTTTATGGCTTTGTATGTAAATAAGCTGGATAGCAATTAATCAGATTAGAAACCTTGCTAAAGTCAGTTTGCATTTTAATTCAGCTCCTGCTGAAGCAGGAAAATAGATGCAGTGGGTGATCAGATTAATATTAATGAGCATAATTAACTCTCTGCTCCAAGGATGGCATCCTGGTAATGGTAATATCCTTGTTAACCAAGGAAGGTCGTGGAACTGATTTACACCTGTGTGGGGATGCAACGGAATTTACTGAAAATTAATTAAATTAATTAATTAAATTAATTAAATTCCAACGTGAAAATGTCCACATATATTTTTATTTTTTCCTCAATGAGGAGTGATCCTTGAGGCACTGGTCAGCACCTCAAGGTGGCCCTGGAAGGACCTGCAAAGTCTGCAAAGCTTTTCCAGGAATGGCTCCACGAGCTGCCTCCTGTTATTGCACACATTTGAGTTGGAAACGGAGCTCTGCCAGAGGCAGGCTCACAATATTGCACAAAATTCTACCCAATGAGTGGCAGGCTATAAGAAAAACAATATTGATGTATTTTTCCCCCGATTTGTGGTTTCTTTTGTCCACAGAGTGTTTTTTTGTCTCGCAATGACGTCAAAGCAAAAATTCTCTTGCAAAATGACAACTGGAAAATAACCCTGAGAATATATTGGATTTCCTACCTAGTAATTAACTAACTCGGCCTTAATGGAACCTATTATATATTTTACCAAGCCTACAGAAGATTAGTAAAACAAAAGTATTATTTTCCTTTGTATTGATTGCAGTGCTGGAGGCAGAGGCAGCTTAAGACTTCACAAGGAAGCGTTTTGTGCTCCTAAAGTATCCCTAAGCTCCATCATCATCCTCATGGGAGGTGACAAGGACCACAGTGTGTCACACACGGGGGATGCCCCAGGGTGGGGACAATGCTGATGACTCAGTTTGGTGACAGGGATCTCATCCTTCTCAACAGCAATTCACGTTTTTCTTGGAGAAACAGCCCCGTGTTTCCCAGCTCTGCCTGTGGACAGACCCTCAGCTGGTTTTCCCATTTTGTGCTTCCCAAAAACAGGCCAAGGGAAAAGCACTCCCAGCAGTGGTCAGCAGGGGTTGGGACCTGCTGCACCCCAGGATTCCAAAGGAGATGCTGAGGCAGAGATGCCATGGGAAGATCCCCACCTTGAGGTTAGGGTGACCCAAGGAGATGCTGTCCCACAGTTCCTTGCACTTTTATGTTAATAACCCCAGTTATTCAGTTGATAACCCCAGTTACATCATCCCTTTGCTCTCCCCCATTCTGGAAGGTTCCCCATCGATCTCCATTCCCTGCCTGTAGGGACTGTAGGGCTGTAGGACAGGATTATTTGCAGACACTTTTCTGCTGACAGCTCCTCCCCTGGCTCCCAGCTGTTCTTACCCTGTAACCCAACCTCTGCTCCCTTCACCCATTGGCCTCAGACCCGATGCTCCACCTCCCTTGTCCCATACAAACCCACATAACCCTCCTGTGTCACTGGCTCTTTGTCCCTCAACCCTTCAGTGTGTAGGGGCAATAAACTACAGCTGGAACCCCATACCAAGAACCATTCCTGCTCTTTTTGCCATCAACCTGCACTCACCACCAGCAGCATTGGTGGTACCAGTTATGGGTTTCTCTGGCTCTGGATTGAGGGCACTTGAGGCAGTAATTCATGTTCAAACTCAGGTGTTTATTATTTTTTGTCAGTAAAACAGTCTCACTGCTATGAGTTCTGCAGTTTTTCATTAGAAGGCACAAAATGGCCAACGATCTCTTGTTCCAAGGTCTTTTAAGACTAAACAATTAAGAACTGAGAAGACTATCCAATGAAGAACTGACACCTAGATTATTTCCCTTTTAACCCAATAACTGATCCCCAAAAGCCGTCAATGTGGATTTTTCCACCCAATTACAAAATGCCACCCAATCCCATGAGGAAGAAGTGTGGGGATACCAGTTGTGGGCTTCTCTGGATCTGGACTGAAGGCACTTGAGGCAGTAATTCACGTTAGAACTCAGGTGTTTATTATTTCTTATCAGTAAAACAGTCCTAGAACCATGAGTTCTGCAGCTTTTCATTAGAAGGCACAAAATGACCAACAATCTCTTGTTCCAAGGTTTTTTAAGACTAAACTATCAAATTAAGAACTGACTCCTAGATTATTGTCCCATGTAACCCAATAACAGATCCCACAGAGCACCCAATGAGGACTTTTCTGCCCAATTACAGAATGCCACCCAAACCCATGAAGAAGAAGGAAGAAGAAGCATGAAGAAGAAGCCCAGGACGACACCCTGTGCCCTCCATCTTGCTGCCATCCACAACACACTAAAAATCCCAAACCCTCAATTTCTCACCAAGTGATGCACCTACACTGCTCTCTATAATCTATTTCACACTTTTGTGGATTCTAATCTATCTTGAAGTTTAGGAAACTTTCTCCATGAATGAGGGTCAAAGTCAGTGTTCCCCTGGGGGTCAGGGCACCCCAGAGCAGACACAGAAATATTCCCAGAGCCCTGGGTTTCCACAGCAGCAGGAGCATTGGGTGCTCCCTGAGCTGTCCATCCCTCTCCAGAGTAACACCCTCTCAGGAAGGTGGTGGCTTTGGCAGCTCCTGCCACAGGGACCTTTGACAAACCCTTCCCCACGTGTGAGAATGGAGCTGTGGCCACCAGAGCTCTGAATGTTAAAGGTAAATGGTTCAGGTCACGCTGCCCATGGCAGGTGGTGGAACATGGTGACTTGTAGGGTTCCTTCCAGCCCATTCCATGACTCCATGATGAAAAACAGTGTCAGGGAGCATTCCAAATGGAAAAGGGAGAATTCCTCTCCAGAGGTGTTGAGTCACAACTTCAAACCTGTTGCTTTCCAGCCAACCTGGGAGAGGTGCACTCAGATTTTGTGTTTTAAGTGTTTCCTCATTCAACCTGGTGCTATCTCTTTAGCAGGCAGGCCCCTCACCCTCTCTACAATAATTTCCCATTGTGTAGAACCAAACTTTATCTTCAATTCTTCTCCTCCATTCTAATAATAACAAGGAGAGTTGGGAGTGTGGCTTCCCAAGTGATTCATTCACTAAACGCTGTTGACTGGGACTTCACACCAAAGGTAGGCAGCAATTTGGCTTTTTTTGTCAGAGATAACACTTCTTTTGCATGGGCATGAACTCATTATGGGCTGTAGGACTGGGACACAATTATTTGCAGACACTTTTCTGCTGATAGCAATGCAGAGATGAGGCAAAGTAATGGGTTGGGGCAGAACTCATTAAATGTGGAGTCAGAACAATGGGCTCTCCCAGCCTTTAACTCCTTAGATTCATCTGCATCTTTCCATCTG
Organism: Loriotus luctuosus; assembly: GCA_035582745.1. Lineage (NCBI taxonomy): Eukaryota > Metazoa > Chordata > Aves > Passeriformes > Thraupidae > Loriotus > Loriotus luctuosus. Next base: position 2,242,119 of record JAWWEY010000056.1, on the reverse strand, counting down.
CACATCCTCCAGCCACTGGAGACCAAAACAACAATGGGCTGAGGGCGGCAAGAAAAGCCAGGCAATTATTTCAGTTCGTTAGGAATTTAATGAAATTCTCCCCGTCTGAGGCAGATAACAGCACCAGGAGTGAATTGGGTCTCTGAGGCTCTGACGTGGGAGACCAGAATGGGAGAGGATCAGTGAGCAACTGCTCCCCTCTGGGGGCTGGCACTGGCTTCAGGAGGAGCCCTAAATTCAAACACTGCCACACCTTGAAGGGTCCATCAGCATCCACCTACAGGTGCTTGGGGTGCCCACAATTCAGCCCCCAAACACAGACAATTGTCTGGGCCTTACATTCAGCTGGTGCAGGTTCTTTTCATGTCTCCTGGATTCCTTTATGCGTCTGACAGGCCCTGTTTTTTTCAATTGGCCCTGCAAGTGCAAAAAGGCTGCTGCAATAGCCAATTCTTTCTCTTCTGAAGTTTACTTTATCATCTTTGTCTCATTACTGCCCATCATTTCTTATAGGGTCTTTATTCAGAAGATGAAAGTAGAAGGGTGTGGGAAGGGAAGGGAAAGAAAGGAAAAAAACCTTTTCTAGGGGAAAAAAAGAGCAAATAACTCATTGAACTGCATGGTTTTTATTATTTATGCACCGTACTTGGGAATACTAACTTGAGCTGAAAGAGAGAGAAATTAAAATAGAGACGCCTCTGCTGTCAAGGGGAAAAATCCCTCAGCACCTCATTGCTGTCCCACTTCTGCTGTGCCTTGGGGAGGAGGGTGCCCAGAAGAGCAGAGCCAGATTAGCAAATCCAGGCTGAGGGGATGGTGGCATTGGCTGTGCCACTGCTGCCACTTTGTCAGAACCCAGGACATCCCTCTGGCTGCCCTGGAGGGCTCCAGCCCCTGGCTGGGGGCTCAGAGACCTTGGCACAGAGCCCAGGACCCCTGTGCCTCTGATTTTAACCCACGGAGAAAATTACCAACTTTATGTGAAGGTTTACAAGCCACGAGAGTTTGAGTAGAATGATAGTTAGTCTGTCACAGGGTGGAAAACCAGAATTTTGGGGTTTTTAGAATGGGGGCTCAGAAGCCAGGATGGAGGAATTTGGGCATGGCTTGTCCTTCTCATTTCTTCTTCTTGGCTTCCATCTTTTGGGTGATGATGGCACTTTTGGATTGGTTTTAGAGGAGAAACTGACTGTCTAACATAGGTGATAAGTATTGGAAAAATATTGTAAATAATGTACCTGTAGTTTTTGGTATAAAAAGATAACACCACCTCTGGGGCAGTCAGTGTGCCATGGACTGAGCTGCTGGACAGAGCTCAGCAGGTCAGAAAAAAGCATGTTATAGATAACAGAAAAAAGAATGTTATAGATAACAGATATAGATATCTATTCTCTATAGATAGAATCTAAACAACCCTGAAAACCACAGCCAGAGAATCCTGACTCCTTCTTCGATCTCAGGGCTGGGAAAAGGAGAATTTCCAACAGCTTGGGGTCATCCTGATCACAGAGACCCCGAGATCCCTTCTGCTGCAGGGCAGGGGTGCTGTGGCACAGGTGGCAGTGGCAGACATGGGCACAGCTCCACCCTGCTCATCCCTGCACAGTGGGAGCTGAAAATACCAAATTTGCCTTTCAAGAGCTTTTTCCTGGTGTAACTCTCCAGTTCTCTCTCGTGCCAAACATTACAAGAGCCTTTAACAATTGACATTTCTGTCAGAGCAGAGTTTCAGGTGCCCTTTCCTGGCACACATCCCCTGAGTTCCCACATTCTCTCATTTTCAGGGGCCAGAGCTCCTTGCACCTCAGATTTTGCCATATCTGAAGCTGCCCTGGACAAAGCAGCCAGTCCAGCCCTGAGACCCAGGGAAACACCTCCAACTTTGATCAATTCCATCACAGTGCTGACCACAGCAAGTTTCCAAGGGTTTTTACACTCCTCTCTGAGCCTGACCTTTTTTCCCTTTTTTTTTTTCCTTTCTGTTCTCCCTGCAGTTAATACAAATTGTTTTTTTCCTTAATAACTTAGCTGGAGTCCCATGGACAGAAGAATTTTGTCCCCCCTGCAACTGCAGCCTGTACTTACCTGCACTCAGAGGTTACTCAGGGGTTTCCACTGAGGGAAGGGAAGACGATGAAGACCTGCAAACCTTGAATGTTCAGTGAACAGCTGTGTCCTTTATAGGGAATAAAATTCACAATTTCGCTGATTTCGGATCCTCTCCATTTTCCATCTACTTGTTGAAATTCAACCTGAATCCCAGCACTCACACCCAGGCAGGGACCTCAAAGAGGACAAACCTAGAGGTGTTTGAGGATGGCTTTGACCTGGGAATGACACCCACCCTTCTGTGTGGTGAGGGTTTTCAGGTGATGTGAGAGGAAGAGACGAGATTTTTGACTCTATTGCAGAAGGCTTGATTTATTATTTTATTTTATACATTTTATTTTATATTATTTTATTTTATACATCTATTATAACTATACTAAAAGAAAAGAAAAAGAGAGTTTTAGAAGCTGCTAACTACCTAAGAATAGAAAGGAAAGAATGATAACAAGGCAGCTCTCTCCGACTGTCCGAGAGAGTTCTCAGTTCTGGATTGGCCATTATTTCTAAACATTCAATCTGGGCC
>JAWWEY010000056.1:2194685-2230960 GCA_035582745.1 Loriotus luctuosus | reverse complement strand
CTCACTGTTTTTTAAGGGATTTTGAGCTCAGGGGTGTGAGCTGACGGGTTTTAGGGGATTTTGGGGGGCAGGGATTTGGGGTGATGGTTTTTTAGGGGATTTTGGGCTCAGGGGTGTGTGCTGACGGGTTTTAGGGGATTTTGGAGGAGCCGGGGCCCCGCGGGCGGGCGCGGGTCGGTGCCATGGAAAACAATCCTGGCCCGGGGGACGGGGAGGGGACGGGCCGGGAGGAGCAGGAGGAGCAGGAGGAGGAGGAGGAGGAGAAGCCGAGGAGGGCCCGGGAGCGGCGGGACCGAGCCCAGCGGAGCGGGGACACCGGGGCTCCACCGGCGGTGACGGGGCGGGGGCGCGGGCCCGGGGAGCGGGGCTGGAGCGGGGGCAAAACCGGGAAAAAAATCGGGAACAAACTGCGGGGAAGGAGGGAAGGAAGGAGGCAGGGCGGTTATTCACGGCTCTGGAATGCGCCGGGAAGGGGTGGGGGGAGCCCCGGGGGGCTCTGGAAAAGGGGTGGGATGGCACCCGGAGCTCAAGGAGAGACAGAATTCCGGGATTGCCCTCCCCAGTTCCCGGGAGATGGGGTCTGTCCCTCCCTGGACACCCCGAAATGTCACCTGGAGCTCCCCCAAAGCCAGCGGGGCGCCTTTGGAACCCCTCAGATCCCGGTGGGGTTTATTCCCGAGAAATTCCCGCCGGGAATGGCAGGGCTGGGAGTGGAGGGCAGGGGAATTGGCCTGCGAGGCTCAGACAAAGGGGCCTGGCTGCCAGCTGCTGCGAATTCCGAGCAGGAACGAACCTCTGGAGTGCCCTGGAAAAGTCGCCGAGAGGGGAATGAGGAGTTAAGTCGGGAAAAATTTCCCTTCCCAAGAATTCCAGCGGCCGCGGGGACCCCACAGCCCCTGGCTGAGAGAAGGCGTTGGGTTTTTTCCATGACACGCTCTGCGAGCCCGCTGGAAATCCCGAAAATTCCCTGATTTATGGGAAGGCTTGTTGGGAAAGAGCTGCGGTGGCTCTGTTCCCCCTCAGCTCAGCGGGAGGAACCCGGAACCCCCCGGCTCCCGCTCCTCATCCCAAACTGCGTTTCATCCCAAACCCGGAAAAGGTTTTCCAGAGGGGGAAGGACGAGCTCGAGGGGGAGAGGGGCTGGGATTATAGGGAATCTCCCAAACTGCTTTTGCCAGCTGGAATTGTTTCCCATCCCGGCTGTTTGGCCGGGCTCATTCCCATCTCTGTCCCCGGCAGGACGCGAGGATGAGGCCTCTGCTGGGCGTCCTGGCGCTGGCGACGCTCCTGTCCCCAGGCCTGGCCTGTCCCGCGCCGTGCTCCTGCTCCACCAAGAAGAACGGGCGGCTGCTGGCCGAGTGCGCCTACCGCGAGCTGCGGGACGTGCCGCGGGGCCTGTCCCCCAATGTCACCATCCTCACGCTCTCTGCCAACCGCCTGGGCCGCCTGGGCCGCGCCTCGCTGGCCGAGGTGCCCGAGCTGCAGTCGCTGTGGCTGGGCTACAACCACATCTCCTCGGTGGAGCCCGGCGCCTTCGCGGCCCTGCCGCACCTCAAGAACCTGGACCTGAGCCACAACCGACTGGCCGATTTCCCCTGGCAGGACCTGCGCAACCTCAGCGCGCTGCAGATCCTCAAGCTCAGCAACAACCGCTTGGCCGCCGTGCCCCGCGGGGCGCTGGCCGGGCTGCGGGAGCTGCGCTCGCTCTGGCTCAACGACAACGAGCTGGTCACGCTGGCCCGCGGCACCTTCGAGGGGCTGCCGGCGCTGGCGCAGCTGCAGCTCTTCCACAACCCCTTCAACTGCTCCTGCAAGCTCTTCTGGCTCAAGGAGTGGGCGCACGACACCTCGGTGGTGCTCTCCAGGGCCGGCTCCACGCTGTGTGCCGCGCCGGCGCGGCTGCGGGGCCGGCCGGTCACCGACATCCCCGGCGCGCTCTGCGTGCCGCCCTCGGCCCAGCTCACCTACCTGTCCGGCCCGGCCGCGGCCGGTCCCCGGGACGGGCTGACGCTGAGCCTGCACTGCAGCGTGGCCGGCAGCCCCCCGCCCGAGATCCGCTGGCAGATCCGCACGGCCAAGCGCCGCGTGGACATCCATGGGCCCACGGTGGCGCGGGACGGCGGCGCCAAGGCGGGCCGGCAGCGCTTCCTGGCCTTCAAGAACGGCACCATGGCCATCCCCGACTTCGGCAAGGACGATGAGGGCACCTACACCTGCGTGGCGGTCAATGACGTGGGGACGAGGGACGTGTCCGTCAACGTGGCGCTGGCCGGCTCGGCCAACCCAGCTGAGGAGCTGCCCCGCGATGACCCCCAGGCCGGGCACCCCGGCGGGCACAGCTGTGCCAAGGGCGACGAGCTGGACCCATCCGGCATGGGCGAGAAGTTGGTCATCGTCTACCGCGTGGCTGGCCAGGCCCGGAGCGGTGCGGGAGCCCGGGAATTCTGCCTGGGAATTCTGCTGCTGGCTCTGGGGCTGTTGCTCTGCTGAAGGGTGAGCGGCACCGTGGGATTCCCGTTTCTCCGTAGTTTTTCCTCTCGTAGTGCCTTTGCTGAGCTTTTGGCGTCCGGGAGTGCTCCGGAGCCTGACGGGGCCACCACAGGGGTGGGTGATCCAGCTCTTGCTGTTCCTGTTCCTGGAGGAACTCAGGGAGCGTGGGGTGGATCCAGCCCGGATCCAGCCGGGATCTGCCACCAATTCCCGGCTGTCCCCACTTCCCGCTTTTCTCCCTGCCCAGATCTGAGGCGGCCACAGGAGGTGACAGTGGTGACAATCCCGCCCCAGAACCACCCATGGCTACAACCAGGGAGGGATCCAAGGATAAAATCCCTGGAAATGGGGTCTTGGGGGACACGGATGGGACAGAGGGTTGGGTTGGAGCCACAACCTTGGACTGGGAAGAAATCCACCAGTTTTATCCCTGTAGGAACATTCCGAGCACCTCCAAGGCCTTGGAATGCTGCAGGAATCCCAAAAACCCCCTGACTTCCATCCCAAAAACCCATCTGAGCTGGACCCACCATGCTTGAGCCAAAGATCCCCAAAGCGTTCCCGGTGGGAATGGGGGAAAGATTGGGAACGGCAGAGAAACTGAGCTGCCTTGAAGCCATAAACATTCCCGAAGTGCTGCAGAATTCCCAGCGGGACAAATATTCCTTCTCCAGGTGTCCCAGGAAACCCTCGGGGGATTTTGGGAATGTCCATGGCTCCCAGACTGGGAAACAGCACCGGAATTCCCACTGGGATCTGGGCACACCCTGCAGCCCCCTGGTCTTGTAACGCCCTGTAGGGACAGCAATAAATGCCTTTAATGAATGCCTTTAATGAATGCCTTTAATTAAGAAATACCCATCATAAACACCTGTAATAAAGAAACAATTTTAATAAATACCTTGAATTAATAATTACTTTTTTATAAACACCTTGAATAAACTCCTTTTTTTTTAATCTAAGCCAGCTGGGCTTCGCTTGGTCTGTGCATCCCAAAATCCCAAAATTCCCTGAGACGGCGCCTCCTGGGCTCCCCCAGATTGTCCCCAACCCTCCTGGATCAGGGGACACTTCTGTCATTCCCAGCTATCCCAAATCCTTCCCAATTCTGGAGCATCCCAAGATCCCCTGAATTTCCCTGTTCCCCCCCACCCCAAACCCCCAAAATCCTGGGATATCCCAAAATCTCCCCCTGCAGCAGCCCAGGAATGGAATTGACTCCAAAATCAGAGCCTGGAGCTCTCCAGCACCAAAATTCCTTATCCCGAGGGATTTTAGGGAAAGGGCAGCTGAGGTCTCTGTGGGGAGCTCCTGGATTCCCACAAATTTTTCCCACTGTGGGATAAAAACCGTGACCCCAATGGAAGTTTTGGGTTCATTTCACAGGATCCGACTTCTAAACTTCATTTTATCCCTGGGAATAGCGAGATCCAGGATTATTCCTGAAATTCCAGCTGGGAAAGGGGGGATGAGGATGCAGATTTGGGGTTTCCAGACGAGCTGGGAAGCAACAGGAAGGGGAAGAAATTCCCAAATCCCGCCCAGGGCGCTGCTGCTATCCCGAAAACCACACAAATTCCGTGGATCTCCAGGGAGCCTTGGGTGGGGTTGTGGAAACTGATCCCAAAATTCAGCCCCGCCCATAGCATGGAATTGCCACAGATTTTAGGGATTTTAAAATGGATTTTAGAGATATTAGGGATTTTGAAAAGATATTTTGGAGATATTTGGGATTTTTAAAGGGATTTTTAAAGGGGTTTTCTAAAAGGGTTTTAGGCTGCCTTTGGAGCTGCAGGGATTGGGATGAGCTGGGAGGAAATCCTGGGAAAAGGGAGGGGACGCTCCAAGGAAACCTCAAAGCATGGGAATCACTCCCAGTGCCCCGAACCATCCTGAGGGTGCTGGGAATATTCCAGAAGGAGCGAACGGGGTCCCTGGGATCCTTCAGAGAGCAACTCTGGCCACTTCCAAGGAAATCCCAGCATGATCTGGTATCTCCATGCAGGGTGGGCTGAGAATTCCCGAGGGAATCTTGGAGTGTTTGGGACCCACCAGGAGCCTGCTCATTCCAGCCCAAAAAGTCAGGAATTCTGGGATTTAAGAGCAGGAAGAGGTGATCCAGCACCTCCTCATTCACATCCTGATGGTGTTTTATACCCAAAATTCCCCATTCCTGCCCTTCCCAAAGCTTTGGGAACATGAAGGGAGCGGTTTTCCCATAAAACCACCCTAAAGTGGGATCACAGATCAGATCCCGACATTCCCAGCTGGAGCAGATCCCTGAAATCTCTGCTGGGTGAGGTCATCCCAACCATTCCCTGGATTTGGGGCTGGGGTGGTCCCAAATCCTCCTGGAAGGGGGAATATCCAAGGAAAACTGCACATCCCAGGAGTAGGAACGAGGTATCCATTTATTCTCCTTCCCCTGCACTTCCCAGTGAGGTTTTCCATGGATCCCAGCCTTGGAAAACCCTGGGATTGTCACAAAACCAGGAATGGAAGAGGACAGGGAGCAGGGTGGGATTTGATCCTTCAAAAATCAGGGAAAAAATGTCCCAGGAGTGGATGTAGAGCGCAAATGGAGTCAGGATTAGGAAGGGAGAAGCCGGGAATGGGAATTTTCTCCCACGTGGAGTTCCTGGGGTAATTCCTGGTGGTTGAGAATTCCTTTGGCCGGCTGGGAATCCCTCCGAGTTCCTCTTCCAGTTCCCTGGGAATTGTGCTGGAAAAGTGGCTGAGAACCAGGCTGACTGCAGGAGTGAATCCCAAAATATTGTTGGGATGCTGGGAGCGTTTTCCTTGGCTCAGCTCCATCCAGGCTGGGCTCAGAGATGTCACCTCTGGACCTCGGGAGTGGTTTGGCACAGATTTTAGGGATAAACCCTTGGAGAGAGTCCAGAGGTTGGGAAAGGGCGCGTGGGAAGCGCCCGAAATTCAGGAATGGGAGATGGAGGATGGGATGGGATTCCCGGGAATTCAGGGCCTGAGAACGCCGAGCTGGGCGCCGTTGGCTGTGGGATCGGCCAGCGCGGTTTTTCGGGAAGCGGTCAGTGACGGGTTGTGCAGGAGCGTGTAGGCCACCCACCAGCGTGCCCGGATCCGCCGGCCCCGCGCTCTGCCCGGAGCCGGGGGCTTGGGATGCATCAGCTGCAGGCCTGGAAGGAGACGGGAGCAGCAGGGAGAGGATTCAGGGCCTGGAAAAGCACCAGGAGAGCGGGAGAGGGGTTGGGATGAGGTGCAGAGGGATGGATTCCTACTGGGAAAGGGGAGCTTGGGATGGGATTCCTGGCTGGGATGGAATTCCCAGAGGAACTGTGGTCACCCCAGGATACCCAAAGTGCCCAAGGAAAAGTTGGATGGCGTTTGGAGCAGCCTGGGATAGTGAGAGGTGTCCCTGGATGGGCTTTAAGGGCCCTTCCAACCCAAAGTGTTCCAAGATTCCCAGATTCCAGCTCCAGCCCCATTTTCCTGGAGCCACCAAGATCCCACCACATCCCAAAGAACCCCATCCGTACCCTGGAGTGGGATCAGCCCTTGGATGCATGGATGATGGATGGATGGATGGATGATGGATGGATGGATGGATGATGGATGGATGGATGGATGGATGGATGGATGGATGGATGGATGGAGGGATGGATGGTTCCATAGAGGGATGGAAGCAGCACCTCTGCCCCATGCTCATCACACAGACGCAGCAGTCGCTTGAATGAGAAGTATGATCTGCCCAGAATGCATGATCCATGTAATTTAAATCTTAAGAAATAACAAAAAAATCAAATTATAAGGTGCTCCAAGCCTCGTATTTCCAAGCATACCAAAGGGAGCTGACAACACCAGCTCCTTTGAGCAGGGTGCAGTGAAAATTATATGTCTGCCTAAGAAAAAGAGCTGTAAGTGCTTTTCTCTTCTCTCCATTAGGAGACAAATTCAATTTCTGGTAATTACAGCTGTGCCTCCCTTTTTCAAGCTGCTTCAATGGGTTCAGCACACTTCTCTTCTTATTAGTGCTGAGAAACTCAAAATGAAAGGTACTGTTGAATTGGAAAATATTATTATTACAGTAAAAGTCACAAGGAATTGGATTTGTACAAAACTATAAAGCAAAACACACTGAGATGATTCATTATGCATCACATGGAGAAAGACGTAATGTTGTTAATATGGGAGAACAGATGTGTCTATGTATTTTAAGTATCTCTTTTTCTTTTCTCTGAAGAAAAGTTGTTTTTTTTATCAAAAAAAAAAAAAGGAGGAAAGAAAGAAAAAAAAAAGAATGAAAGCCAACCTGATCTTGATTACTGGTACTATTGAGACAGTTCGCTGGGAAATGAAAGCAGTCACTGCTGTTGCCATTAATCTCATTTTATGTTAGTTTGGCTTTTACTGCAGAAAGTAAAAACTCTTGGGTTTTCTTTCCTCCCCGGTCCCATATGTGAGTTAAAGCAAAGCTGACAAGCAAGTCCTTGACATAACCTCACGCAGGCTGTGGTTAGGAGCTCTCGAGCAGCCACAGCCCAGATGTGATTTCCTCACTTTATTCAAATTAATTGGGCTCAAATTAAAAAGGCAGCGCTTTGTTTTGGTTTGGTTTAAAGAGACAAGGCTGGGGGGCAGTCGTCGCCTCGTTATCTCTGGTTTTTCATGGTACAGTTGTTTGGATGAGGGTGTGAAGGAAAGTTCATCTTTTTTCCATTCTGTCAGACCTCAAGCATTTGGTGCAGGGACCCAAAAGCTGAAGAACAATCCCCTGGGATTTCACTGTGGCTGCACTCCCACCTTGCCTTTGGGACTGAGGCCACTTTGTCACTGCCCAGCAGATAAATCCTCCACCCTGAGGGGCTGAGCTCCCTCCTGCAGACATGACATACTTTAATGTCCTTTGTTGCACAGAGCAGGGGAAGGCAGATCTATAGAATTTATTTATAGGATTTATAAAACCCTTCTGGATTTTAAAATGATACTTTTATACAATGGAGGTGCTCCATAGGAATCCCAGAGCACTTGTTTGAAGTGCACAGGATTTTTTCTGTCTGTGTTGCACAAGGGACTGCCTCCTCTATTTACTAAGGAGCAGTGTAGCCTCTTTATTTCTGCTTTTAGTATCCAAGTTAAAAATGAAAATTCAATAAATTAAAGAGAATGCTGAGCAGAGAATGGGTGAAGAAACCACATGTGGCGAAGGGATCTGGCTCTAGAAATGGTTTAGGAGAGCAAAAGCAATTGCAAAGTCTGACCTTGCAAAAGAAAAACACTGGAAATCATAAAACATCCTCTTGGCTTGAGAAACCTCCCATGGCACTGCTTGGTGACCCTCATGATTGCTGTCATTAATTAGGGACTATTTTATAAGCACCCAAAGACTTCCTAGGTCTGAGCCACTGTCAGAAGTGATGAGTTTTTAATGGCAACCAGCACGCTTGAAAATTTCCCATATTGTGGAGAGAGACACATCCCTGGGGAGCCCAGTGCCTGCCCTCTCCTGGCTCAGATTTTGGGGTTAATTGGGGCAGCAGAGAGCTCTGAGTCCCCACAGCAGGGTGCAGACATCTCTGTGCTCGATGTTTGCTCTCAGAGCCCTGCAAACAGAGCAGGGCAAGGTTTAGCTCTTACAAATCACATTAAACCAGGGGACACATTTTATTATTTGGCAGCAAGTTTATCTTCTGTGCTGAAACTGAGCCCGAAACAAGATTCCCACTCGGGTTTGTTTGCTCACTGGGAAGTGCAGATAGAAATGGGAGGATGCTGCAAATGAAAAGTCTGTTTGGGCCACATAATCTCCTTCATTAAAGTATCAGTGATGCTGGATAAGGCTCACTCGGGAACCTATTAATGGAAACACATCTGCTGCGTTCATAATAATAAAAGGCTGGCTGTAAAGTGATTAATTGCTGTTAACAGAAGCAGGTCCAGCTTTGGGAAGGCAAATATGTGGCACATTTGGATGTGCACAGAAGGCTTCGCACAGATGAGCACAGCTCTTGCTAAGCTCAGCTTGCAGCACTGCAAGGACAGCTCAAAGGCTTGGGATGGGTCAGGTCAGGCCACTTCACCTCTGGCTGAAAATCCCACCTCTCCCAGGCCTTCCCAAGTTAGGAATTAACTGGAAAAGGAGCATCACTGCCTTTTTTTTCTGCTTCAAATGCATTTTATTAGCAGTGCTTGTATTACAGTGGTCACAAGGGACCCTAATCAAAGTAGGGCCCTCCTGGGTTAGACACTGTCCAGGCCCATAATGTAAACCAGCTCTTCCTTTTGGGATCTGAAAGGCTTGCAGATAACCAGAGCTTGGGAAGGGAAAACCAGACACAGAGTGGGGAAATGCCACCACCTGCCTGGAGTTTGAGAAGACAACTGAGAGCTCGTGGGTCTGGGGTTTGGATTTCAGGCCCTTCTTTAGGGCTGGGGAATGATGGATGAGATCCTCAGAGCCCTCAGCAGAGCTCCTGGTGCCTGCAGAGGGCTGGGGGAGCCAAGAAACTGGGCAGAAAAGCAATGACTGCAGTTGGAAAGATGCTGGGGATGCCTGAACGGGGAGCTCAGCCCCATTCCCAGCTCACAGGCACTCTGCAAGCAGGAATGTCATTCCCTGTCAGAGGGAGACAAAGCCTGAGCCAGACTGGCAGGAAAATAGGGCTCGTTGCCAGCACATTGATTAGAGCTGAGATGAAGATAAAAAGGCTGGAGATCCAGTGCACAGTCTGGAATTGTGTGGTTCTGGGGAAGATCTAATGTATTCATGCTGTCAGGTCACATACATTAGGCCCAGAAACCTGAGGTTTGCTTTCTTCTTTTTTTTCCCCCCTTTTTTTTGGAAGCACTTGGAGCAAATATATTGAATGAGACATTTGCAAGCATGGAGCCCATTAATAACACAAGGCCAGTGCAAGGCTGCAGCCTCATTCATGCTGCTCTGGGGAGCCAAGGAAATTAAAATCCTCTCCGTTTCTTTTCTGCTCTGGGGAAATCAAAGCCAAGCCCTGAGAAGGGGCTGATTGGAGACAGGTGAAATGTCTGTTTGTTTTTAAAGCCTTACAGCTCTCGTTTTTGATAGTCCCTGGGTTTTCCAAGTGCATTGTGCAGATACCAGAGGAGAGGTGGCTGGAAGAGAAGAAAATCAGTCTGAGGAGCAGCAGAGAACCAGGAACTTTTCAACTACCAAAGAACAAAAGACTTTCCAGCAAAGGCTCCTTGCTGACAGCTGCTGGAGGTGCCCAGCTTGTGCTTTATCCCTCTACAGTGTTCCTACTGTGCTCCTCATGCCACAGACTTGCAAGTCTGTGAGTTTGCACTCTGATTTGTGCTAAAACCACAATAAAACCTTCCAGGAGTCTCAGAGAACAAGGAAACAATAAAGCAGACAACAATTACCCAGTTCTGCACATGATATATTGTGCAGATAACAGGAACTCATGGATACATGGAGGTTTTATTGCTGGATGTAAGGCACATCTTATTTAAGGTGCACAAAGAGCCCTGTCTGTGCACCCACAACCCTCAGCACTGCTCCTGGGCCAGGCAGCCCCAGTAAATCTCCATGCAGATGTCCATTAGCTGAGTATTAAGTGGGCAGGCAGACATCAGAATGACTTTGTCACGAATGTGATGTTCTCATCTGAACAGATCTAAAGGGCCTTGTTTTATAACTGCTTCCTGCAGGCAGCCTCCCATGATAGCCCAGACTTGCTAACATTCCTTTTATTGCTGCCATCTGATTGTATAACTCTGCACTGATAGCAGCTCTTCATATTGCATCGATTAGGCAGAGAACAGGAAAACGAACAAAATGTACTCATTCTGTTTATAGTTGGAGCTATAATTTTGTGGCCCTCCTTGGACGCCTTAGCAGGAGAATCAGATGCACTTTTCTCCCCGTTTGGCAATGCTCTCTGCACTGGCTGGGAGCTGGGGCCAAGCTCACTCAGCTCCTGCTCTCACCAATGGGTTTTTCTTAGGATGTGGGAGATGGAGAGGGCTCCCAGGGCAACTGCTGGGACACAGCAGGAGCTTGTGGTAAATACAGAATTTCCAGAGGAGACAGGCTGCTCATCAACCCTTGATAATCACCAGTGGGGTGGTTGGGAGTGAAGCATGAGGGAGGAAGATGATGATGAAGAATTTGACACAAGGTTCTCTTTGCACTCCTGATATCTTGAGAAGTTACCTAGAACAGAGGTTGGACAGAGTTAAAGAATAAAGTAGGGATTTATCAAAAGGCCTCAAAGGATACACCTTGGGCAGCACAAGAGCCCAACCAGGGCTACACCCAAGGTATTGGATTCAGGGTGACCCCTGTGGCAGGGAGAAATGGTGAGGATGGCTCCATGATATCAGAAGGCTAATTAATGACTTTATTGTACTATATTATTCTATACTATATTACACTACATCTAAACTGAAACTGCACAAGCACTCAACTCAACTGAACAAAATCTTGTGACTGTCTCCTGACTGATTCTGGTGTGTTTTGTTTTCTTGACCAATCTCAGTTTGCAGAGATTGGTCAAGAAAACAAAACACTCACACCAGAATCAAATCAAACAAATTCCTTCAGGTAAATAATCTTCCAACACATTCCACATGTTCCAAAACACAGGAGCAGTAAATGAGATAAGAATTGTTTTGATCTCTGTGCTTCTCCAGGAAAAACCTGACAGAGAGAGAATTGTCTCTCTCTGTTCAGAGAAAGTGTATGCCACACAAGGTGGACTCAGAGTCAGGAGTTTTCACACTTTTATAAGTTTTGCTCCATTTTTATATTGGGGTTAATTGTCCAGTCACAGCTCCAGGTTGTGCAGTCCCACCCTCCCAGTTTGCTCTCCTCAATTCCCTGCTGTTTGCATTTTTTGGGCCTTTTGGGCCTTTTTGTTGTTTGCACTTTTTGAGCTGAAGCTGCAGCGGTGTCCCTGGTTCTGGGGCTAGAAAAGGATTGTTCTGTGTGACTGAGCTGTGAGGAGAACTGCTGACACTTTATGTGGAGTTCAGAGTTACCAGTGCAGTATAGAATGTTGAAAACACGAAAGGTAAAACTTCAGGCATCACTCCTAATTAGGAACACTTAAGACATCACTCCTAATTAGGGGTTATTGCTCTTCATCACTGGGGTCACAGACTTCTTTAATGGACAAAACCTGACAAAACCCAGTTCCTCCCAGTGCTGCCAGCCTTGCCTGCCCTTGATTTGAGGGGCTGAGATGGACATTTCACTCATTTTCAGCTGGGGAAAATCTCTTTTCTTGCTTTGCTGCACTTGGGTCAATTCAGTGGTGAATGACTCAAGGTTACTCTGATTAAATTAGAAGTTTCAGGTAGTGTGGATCTGATCTTCTGAACAAGAAACAGAGAATAAAAAGAAAATGATGCACTTCTCTCTTCTCTAGAATTCCTTTTTAAATGGAAGTATTTTTAATAAAATCACTTCTTGGTTTCTGGGCCATGGGGTGGAATCTCTTCTATCTGGCAAGGAAATTTCTTTTCCTGGAGTATTAACTACTTAAGGGTTGAGTGTCAGTCTTGCACCACTTCCCTCAGGTATAAAGATTTTAGAAGGAAGGAGTTTGGTAAAACTCTGTAAAATTGAGAATGAAACTCTCTGCAAACAGGGCTAGAGTAGGACTTTTCACTGGGTTCAGAGCCAAGCCAAAATCCCATATGAGGCTAATCCCAAAATGAGAGACCACCCTGGTTTATCCTCACCCACTGCTGCTGGAGCGTGTGCACCAAAGGTTTTGTGGGAATGGAGCTTTTTCCTGTGTCACTATCAAATTCCTCTGTTTATGGCTGTGTGAAAGGGGTAATTAAAGGACAGGAAAGCTGAACCCAGTTTCCTCAGTTTCCCTCTTTGCTGAACTTTCTTATTTAACCCAGTGCGGCTTTTGTTTTGTTTCTTTGCTGAGTGAAATTTCTCCCAAGGAGATTTCAGGGCATTCCTAGCCAGGCCAAAATAAAAAAAAATCTCAATTTTTGCAAAATTCTATTAGCCAATATTAACCTCATGATCTACTTAAACTGCAGGGAGGGAGATAAGGTTAGATAACAAAAAAAACTCCCAACCAATTAACAGAATTAGGCAGTAATGAGGAGGCCTAGAGAGGTGTAGGATGTCACTTGTGGATGTCCAGCCCAATTCCCAGCCACAGGAATGGAGCTGCCCTCAGACAAGCTCTCAAGCTTTGTCCACTCACATTTCCCCAGGCAGGGCAAAAATTTGTCATTGGCAAAATCAAGATTAAATCAAGCCTGAGTAATGTGAATGGAGATCTGAAGTTCTCCTGGCACAGAGATCCATTTCCTGCTCTGACAGATTTAGAAGTGCTCAGGTTCCTGCTGGGACTGGAAAGTTGTTTCAGAACATCTTTCCTGTGATGCTCAGAAAAGCATGAGCAAACCTCCTGCATGTTTCCCCCCACTATTTACTCACAACCAGTTTGATTTGTGGCCAGCATTGTCCTTTGGCTTAAATAACTCTCTCTCCCTTCCCTGGGGCTTTACCTGGGCTATTTATAGCAAGCAATCCCTTTCCTAGCCTTTTCCTGCTTTTTCCTAGCCTGAACAAAGCTATTTTAGCTTCTCCTGCCCTCCCTGATTGCCCCACATCTTCCTCTGCACCTGCTCCACCGAGGTCCTGGTGCTGTGCCCCTCTCCAGAGGGGACCTTCCCTCTCCCACCTGCATTTTCAGCTCTCCTGACACTCATTTATCCCACAATCTCGAATTTTCCTTTGCCATTCACGATTTTCTGAGCCCTGTTCATCACAGCAGCCTCTGCCATTTGTCCCTTGGCTCATTTCCATGCCATCCTCTGTCCATGTCCCTGTCCTCTCCAGGCCACCTCTGTCTGCAGGAGGAGGTGATGGCCAGTGGGACAAAGACATTATTTGGAGTTTTCTATGGCCACAACAATATAATTTCCCTGATTTATCCCTGAAAATCTATAAATAGGCCACTGGGCTTGTTATCTGTGCTCCCTTTATAGCCCAGATTTTTTGTCTCATCCTCAGACTCGTGCACAAAGGGAAATTTTGGTGATGTCTGGTTTTCTTCAGTGGATATAAAAGGAGGCCAGGGCACGAGCCCAGGATTACACATTTAGCTTTGAGACACCCTGAAGTCAGATAAGGTTAATTTCACTTTTAAGCATCCCCATCAACAAGGTAGTGATGGCTTTTAGGTACATCAGCTCCAGCTGCTGAGCTGCAGGTCAGGAGCTGCCTGACAATAAATAAATAATTTTGTTCTGAAGCTGAGATTGTCTCTCATTCATTTTGGGCACCTGCATGTGAAAAGAGAATGAGGATTTTGAATCTCCCCATCATTACTCAAAATCTGCTGGTTTTAGGCTGTTACTAAGTCAAGGAGGTGATGTGACATTGCTGAAAATGCCTTTAATTGTCAGAAAAAAACCTGCTGGGGTTGAGGTTGGGCACTGTTAGCCCTGAGTTAGAAAGGGCCTTGCTCTGCTCTTACACCAGACCTGGGCTGTGGCAACACCAACCACACCTGGGCATCTCTGCTCTCCTGAGGATGGGCCAGTCCTCAATTCCCCCAATTCCCCCAATTTCCTCAATTCCATTTCCCAATTTCCCTGCACCCTACCCTCTTGTCCCCACAAAACCTGTTCTTCAGGCCATCAGGTCACCCCCCAAGGTAAGTGACAGGCACATAAATCCTGGGGCTTTTTGTTCTGATGGAATCTGGGCAAGAAAAGGCACTTGGAGCTCACGATGGAAAATATTTCTGAGAGCAGCTACTCCAGGGCAGCAGCTCTGCTCAGCAAGCACAGGAATTATTTTGGAGCACAATAAATCTTTGTAGTTCTGCAGCCTCACTTGTCAGCTGGAGCGTCCTCCCCAGCCCAGAGCCTGACAGCTTCAGCTGTTCCTGGTAGGAATTCATTCAGTTTTCCTTTTTTCTCCCATTACATTCACCTTCCATGCCATGGAAGATGAAAATATGCAAACTGACAACAGTTCTTTTTGTTTCTAGCGTGAGAAAGATTTGTCTGTGTGTGAATGGGAACAGCTTCATCCCTGACATCAACTTTGCAAGTGCCTCAAGTTGGGAATCGACCTTGAGATCTCCTGCTGTGGATTTGGAGCTTTTCCCCTGAATATCCCCCAAAGAGATGCCTGAAAAAAAGCCCCTCCTGGAGGTGTTATCACAGAATCCCAGAATTAACTGGGTCAGAAAAGAATCTTTGAGATTATCAAGTCCAGGCATGGGCAAAATGATGATTTCAGGGAAAGAAACAGCAGGATCTCAGTGTTAAAGTTTGTTAACAAACCTGACCCCACTGACAAAGAACTGGTTCCATTTGGCTTCCAGGCAGCTTGAGGCCAGGGGTGAGTTAAGAACTCAGATGTCTTTGGATAAATTCAGTGGGAATTTGCTGGCATAGGGAAAACCACACCAAAATATTCCAGGGTAGATTATTGGAGAATGGGGAAAAAAGCTACAGATGCCTTGTAATTAATCTTGTGCCCTGAAATTTGCCTATGCTGTTTCTTTTCTTGTTTCACCTTGGTTTAAATTCTTCAGCAGGGGTGGAAAATGAGAAGGATAGAAACGTTTCAGTCCTCAATACATTTCTGAAACAAAAGAAAATAAACCCAAATTGTTTTCAGCCTGACTGTTCACAGGTGTCACCTTGTTTTCAGATCATGAGTTAAATACAAGCCCAAATATTAATTACTGTGAAACTAAATATCCCTTTTCTTTAACTCACTACACCTCCAGCTCATGCTTTAATTTCGCACTCCGACTGTTTAGAAATCAATATTTCCATTGGATACATGGGATTTAATTTCAAGTGGGGAAGCAGTGGATATATTAATTTCACAAAGCAATTATGGGAGCACGATGGCAGATGTTCTCCTGCAGAAACTTCTCTTTATCCTTCACGGAAAACACGAAAACATTCTTGGGAAAAAATCTCAGCCTATTTCAATTGCAGCCATTTTTTTCCCGCTCAGCTTTGTCGGGGGTGTCTTTAAATAGGAAGAATTTCTTTCTATAGATGGCTGGAGTTAATCATTTCCCCTTGGGAAGAGCAGCGATGAGAATGGGAATGGGAAGGGCTGGGAATGGGAGCAGAGCCTGCAGTCCCAACCCACGGGGCTGAGCATGACCTAGGAAGGAAGCAGAAGGATGTTTCCGAAACCCATAGCACACAATAATTCACTTTAATCTTCCGTTGGTGTCTTGCCTTTATGGAAGTGAAATAAAAATAAAAGGGCTCCGGGTGAGGTTTGCTGGAGCCTCCTGGGTTTGTGGCTGTCAGCAGGAGGAGCAGCTTGGTCTGACAGTCAGTGAAGAGCTGCCCCAAGGATGACATGGGATGAGCTGTGCTGGGCCACACAAACCCTTGATTTTCCCTTTGGGAATAGATTGGGTCACATACTCCCAAAAGTACACTCCCTACTTCCAGACCACCAGCAGGGAGGTGCCTGCTCCCAGAGCTGTGGAGCCTTCATCCCTCAGTACCTTGAAATGGGGTAAAAAACCCCACTAAAATAACTTTTGAGCAGATAAACCCCACGTTCCACACAGCAGAGCCCATCCTAGCAGGAATTTTAGGCTATTAACTCAGACAGTATCTTCAGGCTGTAAAAGCATCACATCACTAAACTCCTGCAATCTTCCTCCTGGTTTTTTTTTCTTTTTGGTGCATCCTAAATCCCACCAAGCTGCCTGCTGTAAACCTGAGAGCAAAACAGCCAACAGCAGAACATTCCCTGATTCCCTGCTTTTGCACAGCCTGAGAATGCAGCTCGTGTTACCAGCCCGGGGAGTGAGCGCCGCTGGCCAGGAGGAGAAAAGCAAATCGCTATTTAAGACATCATCCAGCTCCCAAGGGGCCTCATCACCTCCGACAGATTTGTGAGTCACTCAGAGGAAATATTTTACTGCTATCCTGTTTGCTCAGCAGGTGGAAGGGAAATCGCTCTCACAAACTCTGGAAAAAAAACTCGAGCAGGACTTGGATTTCAGTGGAGCCTCGGCGCGTTCGGCCGCGGCCTCGCGGCGAGTTTCATTCAGCGCCAGCAGTTTTCTGGAGATCCTGCAGAGGAAGACAACAAGACAAGATCCTTGGCATGAATACCTTTTTTTAACCCTATCCAATTTTTGTGCTACTTCCCTACTTTTCATCTGTAAAAAGCTCTTTTTTTTTCTTATTCATCTTTCCTCTTGTGCTTGAGAATTTTTGATTCCTCTCTCCAGGAAATGTTGCTGCTAGATGAGAATTAGTAAATTTTTTAAAGACTGCAGGGTAGGACTTAAAACAGACTTGCGAAGTTTATTTTTTTCATCTCACAAAAGAGATGAAATTCACCCCTAAAGAAACCAGAAATTGCAGGCATCTCTCTTTTTCATAATCCAGTGAAAATAGAATAACAAACATTGCCGAGGAGATCTGAGAAAATTATTTCCCAATAGGATTTTAGGAAATTAAAAAAAATACATATATAATTTGTACCAAGAACATTTCCTAGTTGGAAACACATCCAGCTAAAGAGGTATTGGGCAAATTAGAGCATCCTTCACTCCCAGAAAATTAACCCTTCTGCTGGAGCTTTTGCCAAAAATTCTTCCAAGGTGGTGTGCTCCTTTGCCCAGGACTTTACCAGGATTCAGCAAAGGGAGAAGTGACTGCAGAAATGGGAAATCGTGGTGCTGAGACATCTTGCTGGGAGCTCTGCTTGCCCCCAACCTCCTCAGTGGTGGGAACACCACAGGCAGGAGAATTGAAGGATTTGGTGTTGCCCTCTCTGCTTTCCCCTGGGACAGAGAATCCCTGAGGTTTTCCACCTTGGTGATGGGAAAACCTCAAGTGTGCACAGAAACCACCCAGGAGGGGAGGGCTGTGACTTTTTGAGACAATTCTGTAAGAGAGAGAGAGCCCTGAAAATCAGAGAATCCTTTAGGCTGGAAAAGAGCTTTAAGATCATTGAGTCCAACTCTTAATTTACGTGCACCAAACATTCAGAAGACACCAATAACATTTAGTTGTGACTTAAATTCCATCTTGTATTACTGCTGTTGGTCTTTAACCTTCATTATTTCAGTCCTCTAAAAGGTGAGGGTGGGCCAATTCGACTCCTTAACCATGCCTTGAATATAAATTACCTTTAAAGACCTTTTAGAGCCAATTTTTCTCCCTGTTTATACATTTCAGGTTCTGCAGAAACCCCTTTCACAGCAACAACGAAGAAACGAATCCATTGTTCAGGGAAGTGTATAAAAGCTCTAAAGTTTCCTTAAAGATGTTCCAGAGTGATACCTGATCCGAGACCTATAGGAAATGTTTGAAAATATTCTTAAATAAATGAAGTCACTGGGTCAGTTCCAGCCAAGCTGAAGAGAGAACAATGCACAATTTAGAGATGGACCCTCTGCCCCTGTCATGTGCTGGTTTCTCCATCCAGAGGGAGGGTTTTGGAGAGCTCTGCAGTGTTTGGACACTCTCACACACACACATTTCATCTTCAGCTTCCACCTGGGACTCGCAGTAGCCACGCAGCAAAGAGAGCAGTTGTTTTTGTGGTTTCCTTCTGGCTCGGCCCACAGGGCTGATGCACCAGAAGTCTTACGAGAAATTCTGCTTTGTTGGGATTTCCTGCATGATTCTGCACACAAAGGCAGCTCAAACGATTCAGCTGACACGGTGATTGGAACCTGGAGATGATTTTCCCAAAACACATCGATTTGGGAACCTCTGCTTTTCACCCACTCCTCTTTGTTCCATCCTACGTACTTCCTGCATGATATAATTCGGATCTATTTTTTAATGAACCCTCATTAAGTGCTCTGAAGTGCCATTGTGTTCTGCTCAAGCCCTGCCAGCCCAGGCAGAGCTGTAATTCATTTGCCAGGAAGAGATTTCAAGTTCCTGGGATTTAACAAGTGCCTGTGCATCAGCTGAGCTGTAGGAAATCTCCACATGTGCTTTTTTCTCCCCTTGGTTTTCTGCATCTGTGGCAAATGCAAAGCAAGGCATCCTGTTTTAAGCTTCTGTGTGCTGGATGTTGCCTTGAAGGAAACACAAACCAGGCTTAGAAATGTGGGAATAACTCATTAATCATGGGATGGTTAATGTCTCAGCTATGACATGGTGGCACCTTCACCTGCAGCTCTTCTCCTCAGTTTTCCTCTTTCATCAGCAAATTTACTCCTGGGTTTGGGTTGGAAGGGCCACCTCGTTAAGGGATTAAGGGATGACCTGACTGGGTCAGGCTGCTCAGGACCCCATCCAGCCTGGCCTTGAACACTTCCAGGGATGGGAATCTGTGGGGAAATGGGGCTGCATCTCCTGCCTGGAGTGTGAAATACACCCTGCAGTCTCATTTAGCATTGATGAGCAGTGGCAACAACTTTTTACCCCCAACACCAGCACCCTAAAGCTGCAGCTCGAGCTTCCTGACCAGCCCTGAGCCCTGTGCCCACCCAGCTGTGGCACCACCCCTCTGACCCTCCCTCTGAGTATTCCCTTGTTCACACAGTGATCAACAAACCTCCCTAACCCCAAACTGCTCTTCTTCCAAAGTATGGGCAAAAAACCCCAACCAGTCTTAACCCAGCTGAATTTTGGACTGGGGGATTTGTCAGATAAATCTCTTTCACTCACTAATGGCTGTGTGGGGTGTTTTCATGCTGTTGGTCAAACCAAATCTACTCCTTTTGCTGTTTTCTTTCCTCAGTGTCACCTGCACCCTTCTGTCCCATGGCCACAGCAAATCTCTGCCCCAGCTGGGAAAAACAAGGGGAAAAATGCACTTGAAAAACAAAGTTAGGACAAGGTTATGAGTGGAAAAATACTTAGCTTGCATGAAGAGAAAAAACCTCTTGGTCAGAAAAAATACCCACAAAAAGTCCCCCCAAACCACTCCAAACCCATGGAAATCAAAAAACTCAGGTTCTGTGACAGAACTCACTGTGATTGCACTGTGAGTGGAGGTCTCAACTTCAGGGAGAGGGAAGAAACAGTTTCCTCCTCAAAATCTCCTTCAGAATTTATTTTTCAGACTTTTCTAGAGTTGTGATTGGCATGGGCATCTCCCCCCACCAAATAAAGGGCTGGAATTGAAAAAAGCCAGCTGGCCACAGTAGCCCAGTTTAATTGCAGCAAGACATGGAGCTGAAGAAATTAAATCTGAATTATTGCACTGTTACTCCAAAGGATTTACTGGACACTCTGAGTCACAGCGTGGTTCAGTCTTTTGTCTATGCAGACTTTGCAATATTATGATTTTTTTTTAGCAGGAGGATCAGCAAAGGAAATCAGACCAGTGTTTTTTTTCAAGCCCATCAATCCCACAGAAGGTGAGAAAGCCCCATGGAAGCCCCTCTCCATTTGAGCAGCAATATCCTTCTGAGGGAAATTCTTTCCTGATCCTTGCTTTAAAGAAGTTATTTGAGATTAATGTAAAGACCATTTGTCATTTTGGTTATAAGAAATGCTAATGGCTTTAGCAGCATTTTGCATTTTCTGCAAATCCAGCCTGTATTGCAAACTTCTCTGTTAGGCACAAAATAGGAAAAAATAGTCTCCTCTAATCTGAATCACTCATCAATTCCCTGCTAATTGTCAGATGTGTTTATTGCACAGGAGAATTGATAACCTGTAATAAGATGTGATGGATTTAGCCAGCTGTGTTTTTGCAATTCCAGGCTGGTGTGTGTCCAACAGAAACCCAGGGAGTTACACGAGTACAAAAAAAAAAAGAGGAAGAAAAATGGAGAAAAAAAAGCCCAGTAGTGTTGATTCAGCGCTGGTGTATTTTCTTCTCCTGATTATTTCTGTAATAACAAGTGTCTGATAAGTGGGTTAAAGACTGTCTGAGGGAGATGGAATTGGAAAGGAATTGCCATTGTGTTTGTTGATATTCCTCCAGTTAATTTGAATTGTAGGCAAGTCATGGAATGATTTAGACTGGCAACACATTTCATGAGCCTTTCCTTCTGGAGCTGAAAAAAGAGAACACCCTGTCTGGATTGGTCAGCAGGCAACGTGTTTAGATAAGGAAGTGGAGTCAGAAGGAATAGTCCCAACATGAGGAATGAATGGAGACAGGATCTGCAGCTGGAAAAATGTCAGCATGGCCCAGGGCACTGCAGCAGCTCCCTGGAGAAGTCCAAGCTCTGGACACAGATCCCTGCACTTGCCCATCTCTCACGTGGTGTCCTCTCCTCTGCAGCCTAAGGAGCCTCCAGCTCAGGCACCAAACCTGCCCATGGCACTGAGCACAGCCAGGGAATGGCTGGGAGGAGCCAGCTCAGAAGTTCACATCCCAAAATTGAAAATCCCATGGGGGAGCATCTCAGCTCCTGATGCATCAAGGCTTGGGGACAGTGTGGTGACACCTTGAAGGTGTGGTGGTGTGGAAGAGGTTTTACAGCAACTTCTGGGAGCCAGAGAGGAGTTTGATAAGAGGATCCATGTTCACCCCTGCAAGAATTTCCTACCAAGGCTGTTGACACAGAAACCAAGAAAGGAAAGAAGGAGAAATAAGAGAAACCTGCAGCTGCCTGTTCCAATGAGCACTTGGTTTGTCTCTGGTGACCAATGAGTAAAGTGTAAACTTATGATTTTGGTAAAAATGTATAAAAAACATGCATGCTAGAAGAAAAACAGTTTGAAGCCTTCTGAAAATGGAGTGTGTAGCTCTGTATTTTGATTGTCTCAGCTACTACATGGTGACATCCTCACCTGCAGATCTTCTCCTCAATTTTCCTCTTCCATCAGCAAATCTTCTCCTGCCTGAATCCTGGCAGAATCCACCACCCAAGCACTGGGAGCAGCTGACATGACCCCTGCAGCTGCCCACATCCTCCTCAGTGTTTCTTCACCCCGGCATGCTCGGCTAACAAGTGTGAAGAGAACAATTCACCCCTTTCCCACAGGGACCTGAGCTCCACCACCATTCCCCAGTGCTCTGGGAGAAGTTGAGCAGGATTTGTGCAAACCTCCTGCAGCCCTTAAAACCAGAGCTGGTCTGGTGATGCCTGACTAATGAATGTGTGGTGGCCAAGGGGAGCTAATGAGACATGACCATGTTAGTCCTGCAGAAACCACAGTGATTAATCACACAAGCAGGGCACAGAAGCCTTGGACATCTTCACAGCAGACTCAGATGTTTTCCTGGAGGATAAATCCTACAGGATCCAAGATTACCCAGCTTCATCACTGAACTTCGTGTAGGATTTTCATCTGGACCACATTGGGTTAGATTAAAAAAGGCATGAAATGTATCCAGCCTGCTCAAATTGCAGGAAAACTTCTTGATCACAAAAGAAGATAGGAATCAAAAAGATTTCCTTGAGGGAAATCTCAGAGTTCAGGGGTTTGACAGTGCCCCCAAATACAATTAGGATGTGGTGAACATTATTTTGCTCTTCAATTCACCTGTGTGAACTGAAGTTGGAAATAGAAACATTACAGCAGCTTCCTGCACATATTTCCAGCCTGGATTTCATTAATATCTTCCCTGAGCTGGGATTATTTTGCTCATGTACAGTGTTCAAATCTGTTCAGGCTTTGTTTGGAAGCAGAAAAACACTCCTAATGGAGGCATCCCGTGTAACCTAATAGAAAATGATACTGTTCAACAGCTTCTTTTTTTAAACAACTGTTAAAATTTAATACATAACCATATCCCACTATGGAATTCTACCAGAGTGTTAAAAATAACCCAACAGGAAGCATAAAAGCACTTATTAAATTCTACAACTATTTACAGTAATTTCTGCATATGACTCTATTAAATTTCCATGGCAGCTCTGTCCCATTTCTACCAGACTCCACAGAATTTTTCCAGACTGGTCAGCTCTTTCTTTCCAGTTCCAATGAACAAAGACATGGAGCAGCCACTTCTTATCAGAGATCTGATTCTATCAACGCTGGTGGTTGTAAAAAACCCTCAGCACCAGATTCTCAGCTGGTGAAATTCAGCATAAATGTGTCAGCCCTCAAATCTGGGCTGCAGGAACTGCAGCTCAACCTCTGCCTGGTGCTCACCTCAGTCCAAACCCATGTGCCTCCCACTTTTGGCTCCCATTCCCCACTCAGTCAGCTCACCCAGCTGTTGTTTGGAGCTTTGCTGTGTTTTAGTAGCTGTAAAATCAGCTGTGGTAGTTCGTAAATTATGGGAGGGGTTCCGAGATGCTGTTCCCTCTAACATTTGCTGCTGGAGATGGATGGGACAGCCAAGGACTGAGGTCATTGATGCTTGGTGTTTAGCAGGAGAGGGGGAATTTGAGGAGCCTTCCAGCACAGACTGTCAGGGTTATGCAACTGGAGGCTCCATGGAGCCCTGGAAAGCTGCAGGAATCTCCGCTCAGGATGCAAAAAACCTTCCCAAAAAACCTCTGTGCCCCAAAGACTGACACTTGCTGCCTTCCCAGACACAAAGGCACAGCAGTTTCCATTACAGAGCTCATCTCATCTCCCCAGGTTGTGCTGGCCCTCAGGGCTGAGGTAAAGACTGATCAGCCTGGATGGGTCATGCTCGCTGCCAAAAAATTCTTCTGGGAACAAAGATGCTGCTTGATTTTTTTTTCTTTTTTTTTTTCCCTTGCAACTGAAGTAAATCTTAGACAAAAAACCCAGAGGGAGCTGTTGGCACACACCAAGCAGCCATCAGACAGGAATCCTGCTCGCAGCTCAGCCAGCTCCTTGTCAGGCAGGAGTTTAGAAAGCATTTAGCACATGGGAGCTGGTAAATTTGTGTGTGTGTGTGTGGATGTAGATGAGACACCCATGCAGAACAAATCTGGGCTAAGCAGCTCATTTTGCCAACCTGGAATTGCTGGATTGAGAGCAGAGTGATTGCTTTAAACCTGGGATAAGGAGTCCATGAGGGCTCTTAGAGACACTCAGACCCTCAGTTGTGGGTTTGCAGGGGTGGTTTGGCTGCTGGCTCAATAGATGCACTGGGGAGCTGGTGAACAGCAGGATATTCCTTGGAAACCTTCTCACTGTGCCACATTCTCTGTGCAGAACTGCAAATTTCCCAGGAGACGAGGGTGAAATACTGAAATACAAACCCAGTCTGGAGGGGTTACACGCTGATTCTGCACTTGCTGGTAGAGTTCCTCCAAATGACTCCCAGACAGTCACTCCCAGAGCCCTGAGCTGAGGCAGGAAATGTTTTCAGCACAGTCTCTCGTTGTTTAGTGCGTGTCCTTGGCACGGGCTGTGTGCCCACAGCTCTTCTGTCACCACCAGCAGCAGCCAGGCCCCCCCAGTGCCACTGTGCTGAGGAATAAACTCCCTAAACTAAACACAGAGCAGGGATCAAAGGCACCGTGGGCATCTGCTGTCATCGTTTGTGTGTCTGCAGCAAGTGCTCAGCTCTTCCTGGTGACTGATGTGACGCTGGTGGCTGCCAGAGGGATGGGCACTCAGGGAATTATGGCAGAGATTAGGAGGAAGCTGTCACTGCCAGGGTTGTATGGACTTGCCCGTTAAGTGCTTGATGGACTTTGGTGTTCTCAGAGGAGTTTTTTAGCTTGGCACTTCCTCTTAACCTTGGAGCTCTGCTGTGTTATACAACCCCTCCTGTTTGCACCTCTGGAGAAGCTCAGGGCAGCAGGGCAGGGATGGGATGAGGTGTGCTGGCTTGGAGTTAGGGATGAGCTAGGAACACATCCCTTGGAGAGGCAGCCTCATCTCAGACACCATTCCTTGGAATAAAACCCCTAGCTCCCCATTTTTCAGATGTGACTTGTTCTGTGAAAAATCAGATTTCTGCTCCCAAGGGCTTCATCCATGGAGTGCAGAGGGACAGAACCCCCTCAGCACCCAGGGGGGCTGTGAAGGGAGGGCACATCCAGACCCCTCCCAAACCCCACCCTGCACCTGTCCCTGCTGTTCTTGCCTCGGGAGGAGAGGTGGAAACAGTGCTGATAAGCTCATTAACATAAATTAGTGCACGATGCCGTTTGCATGAGGTGGTTACAGCACTTCCAGGCTCAGAGCAGGCACAGCTTCCTCCTCCTCGTCCTCCTGCAGGAGACATGTCCTTGTCACCTAGGGTGTCTTGGCAGGGCCATCTGTCACCTCTGGAGGTGGTGTCTGTCTGCAGAATCAAGGTGGAGCAGCATTCACAGGAGCCACCAGCTCTGCTGGGCTTTGTCCCTTGGTTTTCATGGCACTTGGAGCAGCTGTGTCACCTCCTCACAGCTCTCCATGTCCAAGTCCTCCTTTCACCACGGTTTTAGCATCCCCCAAAAAAGCACCACAGGCTCCAAACCCCTCACAGAGCACTTCCACCAACTCACAGGAAGGATTGTGCAGCAAAATCCAAAGGATAGAGCTGGTATTTGGATTTTATACCCCATAAAAGTCCATTCTGTCCTGGAAGTAGAATCAAAGAAGCTGGAGAATCCAACTGTTATCCCTTAGAAATTGCTCAGCTGACTCCAGGAGAGAATCAAATCTCCATTATGCAACAAATCAAAGAATGCAAAGAGATTCTGTAATCGAGGTGAAATCCAAATTTCCCCCCTGGCATTGGGAAAAGGCACTGGCCTCTGGCCAAAAGTATGTTCTGTGCTGACCAGCAAGTGATGCACAGGATCAGGAGCTGAGCAGTTTGGGAAAGATTGTACAGGGGCAAAATAAAGGGCTAAACTGATAATCCTATCAGGAAAATCGAACTTAATCAGGAGTTAGGTATGAGAGATGGAACTCAAATCACAGCAAATTCACCAAATTTGCTTCTGTCTGCTTCTCACCCCGGCAGTGGGATTGGCTGCCTGGTGTTTTATAACTAATTACCTGCATTACAAGCCAAGTGCACAGCTTTTCTTAGAAGAGAACTATCTTATTTTCCCTGAAAGTTTAATCCTCATAAGAGGATTCCCATCCTGTCTTTGGCAGAGTCAAAATCAAGCTTTTCACATGGCCCTTAGCAGGAAAAAAGTTCTGCACTGTTCCCATCCGCACAGTGGTGCTGGGCAGGA
Organism: Loriotus luctuosus; assembly: GCA_035582745.1. Taxonomy (NCBI): domain Eukaryota; kingdom Metazoa; phylum Chordata; class Aves; order Passeriformes; family Thraupidae; genus Loriotus; species Loriotus luctuosus. The sequence goes on along the minus strand of JAWWEY010000056.1, from coordinate 2,205,506 downwards.
GCTCCTGGCACAAAGCTCCTCAGACCAAAGCCAGGTTTTGCTCCAGTTTAGTGCCCTTTCTTTCCACTCTTTCCCCATTTCTTTGCTTTTTTTTTTTTTCCCTGTTCCGGAGATTCCCCATGGCCTTTTAATGCCTGAAAATTTAGATTTTTGGATGCTGCCCTGCTGACTGTGAGGTGCAAACATCTCACCAGGGGCTGGGCTCCATCTCCAGAGGGGCATATTGACCTGGGCCAGGATGGACAGATATACAAAAACCAAATAACCAAAATAAACAATAAACTAAAATAAATAATAAACCAAAATAAATAATAAACCAAAATAAATAATAAGCCAAATAACTTGGTTTACTTCAGGAGATTAAAAAGAGCAAACCTCAGACATCCCTGTCCTGGAAGGAGCAGTTCCACCAAGCCTGGTTTAAAGTTTTGTTGTGTGGATGAGGAATATAACTGAAAACGTGGCTGTTATCTAAGCAAGCCCAGGGGCACACACAGCAAATAAAAAGCCATTCATTCATCCATTCATTCATTCATTCATTCATTCATTCATTCATTCATTCATTCATTCACTCACTCACTGGCCTTTGCTGTCACTGTTGGAGGCTCCCAACAATCTGCAGCACCCAGAGCTGTTTTAGAGGAGCAGGGATGTCAGGGCTGGATTAGCTCTTCCTTCCAGCAGGGAAAGCTGCTGATCCCATGTGGATTCTCCCCCAAACAGCTCCATTGCCTCCAGGACCCCAAGCCCAGCTGCTGGAACATCCCTGTGCAGAGCTGTCCTCTGTCTGTCCCAGTGAAACCAGCACCTCCCATTCCCACATGGCTCTGGGGTCTGGCCCAGCTGTCCCTGTCCCCAGGCAAACAGGAATCAACGGGATAAATCTGCTGGGAAAAAGCAAACTGATGAGATCTTGGGGCCCACCAGTGCTGTTCATTAAGCCACCAGCCCTGCTGATGTCAATAAAGGTCTTGGAATGACAAATAAAACTCATCAGGGCCTCCCGTGTGAAGTCATCAGGCAGAAAATAATTGAGGAGGGACAAGAGAGGAGAAGGGGAGGAAAAGAGTGACTCACAACTGCATGGACTTTATTTTCCCTTGGATTCAAAGCCTCCTTTCTTTCAAGGGGTTCTGTACCACCTTTCCACCCCAGACAAGCCCCTTTTCCAGAGGACATGAGGGTGCTGGGCAGCCAGAGAGGAAACAGCCACAGCACAGCTTGGGGACAGGGCTGTGACAACCTGGACACTTCCCAGAGGGTGAATGGAGCTTCAGGTAATGAAGTCATTTACCCCAAGTTTGCTGCCCCCAACTCACTTTTGTTTCCATCTCAGGGCCTGAGGCAGTGAGGTGTCCTTGATTGCCAGGCCTGCAGAGGAATTGTTGTGTCTGCCCAAAATGGGAAAGCAGCAGCTCCCACTGGACATGGAGTTTAGAGTTACACACTGAAGAGCTGCAGGGTTACAAATAGATGAAAAATATCACAGCTAAAATCCTGAGGCATCAGCACCTTCCACAAGCATCCATCATAGAATGGAATTATTCAGCTTCTCCTCCTGTACCACCCCTGGAAGGACTGAGAGGGACAGAGGCAGGAGAAGGTTCTGTTGGCTCTCCTGCTGCCCACCCTTCCCTTGTCTCAGGGCTCAGGACGTGTCAGGCACGTGGGATATCTCCACCTTTAACTCACCTGGAATTTCCAGGGGCACACTCAGCAGCTTGAGGGATATTTAAGGTAAATTCAGCACCCTGGTGGGGAATTTTGATTCCAGCCTGGCAGTAGGATCCACACCAACCCTTGCACTGATTTTGCCCACCTTTGCAAACTTCCAGCCAGCTCCAATTCCAGGATCATTGCTAAATTTTTTGAAGCTGTTGTTTGCCAGGATATTTCCAGAAGAAACCATCAATACACTCGAAAGGAGCCCACAGGCTTCGGTTTGAAAGGATACTTGATTTAAATGCTTAAATTTTCCTGCCCACTCCTAATCTTAAACAGAAGAAAAACAATCCAACAGAACTTTTATTAAAGGCAGTTGGGTCTTCAGTGAACATGAATTTCCATAAATGCTTTGTCTTCAAAATTTACAGAAGCTTTGGAGTCAAAAAGATGCAAATGCAGGGGTAGGATGAGGGGGGAATGACTTTAAGCTGAAAAAAGGTAAATTTAGAGAGGATATCGGGGAGAAATTGTTCCCTGTGAGGGTGGTGAGATGCTGGCACAGGTTGCCCAGAGAATCTGTGGCTGCCCCATCCCTGGAAGCAGAGAGAGAATTAAAAATAACAAAGGCTAACGTGGGATTTGACTTCTGGAAACGGTGCTGACGCCAAGAAAATGAAAGAATAGAAGGGAGTTGAGCAAAAAATAAACCCTTGGAAGAGGGGGAAACAAATTTTCCTACATTTTGTAATTTATTTTTTTTTGCTCTAACTTGCACATCTTACACTCTTTATTTAATCACCTAAGAATAGCTGAGTTAATAACCTGCAAACCTGGGCCTGACTCACAATCCCCGGCTGCAGCAGAGGGATGGGAGACAGGCAGGTTTTCTTCAGGAGCCAAACAAGATTAGAAACGACCCCAGGAGCACACTGGATTTCATTTCCATCCATGGGCTGCTCCACGTAACATTTTATTCACTGCTTGCAAGTACCTTGGCTCAGCCTCTTTGTTAACTCCTGTAATGTTCTAAGTGTTGCTACAGAAGCAAAAAAGATCAATTCCGGGGAGAAAAAAAAGGCATTTACTCACAGTTTACTGTGCAGAGTGCCACAGGGATTAGCTGTGGAGATTCAGGCTGTGTTGAAAAGATTTACATTGGGTTTTGGGATAGTTTTTTTTGCCTTTTTTTTTGTGGCAGTAGGGCAAAGTTTAAAGGAGCTACAGGACACCAGTGCCCAGAGAGTTCATGGTGGCCATGCCTTAATCTGAACGTAACACTCAGACTACTGGACTCATCAGACTCATCAGACTCATCAGCCACTCCTCAAAAAGATAAATTTAATTGAGTTTAATAATTTCCAGACACATTTCCTTCAGGTTTGTGAGTGAGCAGCGTGCGCGGCTTTGCTGCTCATCAATAACTTCTGTTTGTGCCAAGGCTTGACCAACACCGCTAAACCCCAGCCCTGCAGTCAGTTTGGAGCTGTCAAGTGTCAGGATATAAATAAGTGTCAGGATATAAATATTCCCTCCCAGCTATAGCTGTTTATAAAGTGATGCAGCCCTTTAAAAAGTCAAACTGCACCGTCCCCTCCCGCGGCTTCCTGCGCCCGCTAATTCCAAAGGCTGCTTAAACACGTCGGATATTTTCCCTTTGACATGCTTTAAATGTAGTTGTCATTAATCCTGACCCCTTGACTGTTCCCTGAGGGACAATGAAGTGATCAGACAGCTGTGCCCCTCATAACTTTTAATGCTTTAATGAAATCCCCTCTGGACCTTTTTCCCCCTTCTCTATTCTTTCTTTAGTTCAGCCACCAAGAAAAACCGACCACAATTTTAACATCTAAACACTGGAAACTATGAACATATAACAATGCAGAAATAATTTCTTATTTTTCAATTTACTTAATTATTTTTCAATTTCATTGCTGGAATGAATGAATGAGAGTTTCTATTTTCTTCTGAAAATTCTTTTTTTTGAAGTCCCAGTGGTTTGGCCTCGTGTTGGATAACCATAAACAGAATTGTACAACTTTGGACAGATGCTCTTAAGAGAGAGTTCAAGTTCTGCTCTTCCATAGTTTAACAAGACAATAGTCTTTATAAAGCTTTTCCCCACAGAAATAGTTGATCTGTTTTGAGAATGATCAATCTCATTTAAAGGTAACAGCTTTGGCTCCCGGATAAAACAATCCTTATCATTTCATTCTCTCCATTCCCATGGTTTGCATCCCAATTTTGGTGTTTGGGATTTCCTGGCGTGTATAGGAACTGCCGAAAATGTCACAGAATTGGCAAATTGTAAATATCACTGGCATTAAAAAATAAAAACAAAACAAACAACAAACCAAGAAATTGTTTTCCACTGCCTCAAACTTTCCATGAAAACCCTGTCAAAAGCGAGCATCTCTTTTGACCCTCTAACTTTTCTTGGAAGGATTAAAGAAATCCACCAGGAATAAAAACATTGCTAAATGACTTTGCAGGATTTATTTGCCTGGTGGGGGCACCCTGGTAGAATTCTGTTTAGTTTTTACGCCTCCTTCCCCCTTCTCCTCTGGGGGTGATGAGAACACTCCTAATTTCGATTAAATAGACTTGTGCTTTATTTGTAAGGTAAATCTCAGCTCAGCAAAAGATCATTTTGGCTGTTTCTGCTAAAAAGTAGCCCAAAAATGTGAGTTTTAGCCAGCCTGAGTTTTTGGTGCAGTTGACAAACGATTTCCGTGGAAAACCTTACAGGAACCAGCCCCAGCTGATACTTTGGGGTGTGCCTGTGGCTTCCCACCTTGGGGAGAAGGGGTGGCAGCTCAGTTTGACCATTTTTAACATCCCCAGAACTCAGAAATCAGGGAGAAGCTCTGCCCCATGCCAGCTTCAGCAAAATCCCTGAGAAACCTTGCTGAGCCTTATTTGGGGCACATCTTCCACCCACAGAAGAACTGGGATTATTTCCAGTGCCCAGAAGAAGCAGGAGAACCTCTGAACACGTGGACTACAAGATTCTGGTGTTCTCTGGACTTTTCCCATTCTGCAAAGCTTCTCCAGGAGGGGGAAATGGTTCTTTGGCCTCTCCTTGTCCACTCAGGACCTGAGACATCCCCGCCTGGGAGTTACATGACCGTGACACTCCTGAAGCCTCTGGAATTCTTATAAAAATGGATTTAATGGGAATGAACCTCCCCATCTGGAAGCAGCACCCAGAATTTTCTAACACAGGGAAGATTTTACACCTGGGAGCTGGGACACCTCTGAAAGATCTTAGAAAAGACCTCCAAGTCCAAGCTTTGACCAAATATCACCACAACCCCTAAACCCACACCACAAAATCCACATCTGCTTGGTTTTTTTTAGGACTTCCAGGGACAGTGACTCCAAGTGTTATTTCCCAACCCTTCAGGACAGGCAGGACACCACCACATTTTTAAACCTAGACCTAATTTTAAACCTAGACCTAAGCCCTGCAGATGAATGATCCAGCAACGTCATCCCTTCTCCACAGCAGAAAGGCAGCCACGGTTTTCACTTGCTCAACATATATTTAATTAAAAAGTGAAGGTGCCTTGGGGATAATTCCAGTGGAGGCTCAGGACAGCTAATAACAGTTACCATAAGCTAAATTCCATTTATCTTTGGAGGACGAGGGCTTGTGCTTCGAGAGGGAAGCTGCAGAGCAGCTGAAGGAGGACCTCTAGGGCTCCTCCACAGAAAGCAGCAGTGGATGGAGCAGATTTAGACCAACACAGGGAGAGGAAAAGGGCATCCCAGATAAAAATGGCTTATAAAATCACTTGGAATGTCAGCACATGATTATGTTGTTTTCCCCTCAATCATTAGGCAGACTGCTGGGTTGCAAAACACTCCGAAGCCTGAGAAACTGCTAATGGGCAACAGCTTTTGGAATGTCATAAATGCTCCATTTACTGGGCTGGAAAGGCAACGCTTTGTACAGTCAGGAGGCAGATGGGGAAATATTTGGACACTTGCAGCTTGTAATAAAAGGAGAGAAAGTGGATTAGTGGGTTTTGTAACTTGTTAAAAAGGAAGGGCTGCAAAAGGAGGATTTGTGGGGAATCTGCACCCACCCCTGACAGTGCCTTGGACTCAGAGTTATGCACACCTGGACCAGAGTGACCCCGTGAACTCCCTGTGCCCCACCAACTCCCAGAACCATTTGCAGATGGGAGAATCTGACAGATGATGGACCTGGAAGACATTGAGTGCTCGAGGTAACGGCTTTTGCTTTATGGTTTGAAGGTGTGAGAGGAGCCCCTCATCTCTCAAGACAGCAAAATCTTCTAAAGATGCAGCTGAGCACACAGTGCTGACCCAGACCTGGATAACTCCAGCCCTATGTGGCTTTTGGCTGCAGCAAGAATCAGGATGAGCTGGTATCTGCCCCCAATAAATCTCCTTGACTTGCCCCCAGACTCATCCCAACGGAATGAAAACGCCTTTTGCTTTAATAACACAGGGCGATTCCAGGGGTGCATTAGGAAGAGATACATTATGAAGAATAAAAATTCCTCTCCGAGGTGTTGGACGGCACTGAAAGGCTTTGCAATCCCTCCCTGGCAGGCTCAGCACCAGCTCTCTGCTCTTTGTTCTCAGAGAACTCCTCACACTCCTCCTGCAGTAACGAGGCTTTTACTGCCCACGCCAGATCAAAGTTGCCCGGGTAGATAAACACATTTGTTCAATGATTACACCTCCCCGTGCCAAATGAAAACACATCAAAGTGCAAGATTCAACAGCTTTGTATATATTTGTTTCTGCTTGAGCTGCACAATGGAAATTGTTTGTACTCCTGGCCAGAACAGTGAGGGCTCTGCAGCTCTGGGGCTGGGACGGAGCCGAGGCCAAATCTCTCTCCAGAGATTGCCGGCAGAGAAACGCCAACAATTCCTTTTCACACTTCCAAGATGTGTCATGTACAGCACACAGCGATCCTAAACAATTTAACCAACCCTCTGAGGGCTCTTCAGAGGGAATTTATTCGTGGAGAAGGGTGGGCATGCACTGGAAGGTGGTGGAGTGCCCAAGGAAGGGCTGGAGGTGGCACTGGGTTGGTGACAAGGTGGGGACTGGGCACAGCTTGAGGCTCAAGGGTCCTCCATAGGTCTTTTCCATCCTAAATGATTTCTGGGATTATTTCACCACTGGAAATTCAAGGAGCCACCAGAACTGGGCTTTCCCTGCAGGAGCAGAGTCTGGGCTGGTTTGTGAGGAGCAGTTCTAGAGAGGAGGAGTGAGCACCATTCGAGGCTGAGGGAAGGATCATCCCAAATTTTGGTGAATTTGGGGTCAGGGCTCAGATACAGCTTGATTAAAATCTCTTAATTAGTGCTGGCCATGACCTCTGCCATGTTATTGAATAAAGACCCTGGTTAGAGATCTGTCATGAAGCAGATCTGAAAGCTTTAGGAGTTAATTGGAATTGTCATTGTTCATTTTCCCAATAATACCAGCAGTTAAATAAGCAATGCAGCCTGACAATTTTCTCTGCTGGGTCTGTAAAAACATAATTTTCTGATGTTTGATTTCTTTATTCTCACTCTCTGACAGTTTACATATTTATTTGCTTAGTCATTTGCCTTCACGACTGGAGGCATTAATCTTCCCTGATTTTGTTTTTATACATTTATTTATACAAGCTCCACTCGCTGCAGCCCACTTAGCACAGCACTTCATTAATATAGTGCCTGTTTTTCTCTGTATGAAGCTCATCAAAATCCTAATAGGACAAACACTTGTCAGGTGCTGAGCACTCACTCTTCATTTCTTTGGAGTGGCACGAGAACATTTCTGCCACCTGGGAATTGCAGCACAAACCTCTCTCTCTTTTCCCTCTCCCTGTGGAAAATTAAGTCAATTTTCACGTGCTGGAAGTGCACAGTTGCAAGCTAAATATTGTGGTGGGGTTTTATTTTACCAGCAGAGAGCTTAACTGCATCCCTGAGTGAGCCCTGCAAAGCAACAGGGCTGTTGATGTGTTTCAGTCTAAAATAGTTTATAGGTGGCTTTTTTATTCTGACAACGCTGACTGAAGTTAGATTTGGATATCCTGGAAATTCCCAAATAGCACCAACAACAGGGACAATAATAACCTGGAGCACTGAACCTTGCCCAGTGTGGTGCTGGGAGGGAATCCTGTTCAGCAGGTTGGGATTTTCCATTCTATTACCCATGTTTAGAATTTCCAATTTTTTTTTTTTTTTAATTTTCCCGAGTATTTGGGACTGGTTTTAGAAACATTTAACCCCCAAAAAGCTCGTTTCAAATGTACTTTTTCAACTTCACCAGCCAATGTCCTTCATGTTCACAACTCCATGTTTCTTGCCTTGACTGAAGGAGAAATATTTCAAAATCCTCCACAACTCCACGTTCCTTGCCTTGATTGAAGGAGAAATATTTCAAAACCCTCCACAATTCCACGTTCCTTGCCTTCATTGAAAGAGAAATATTTCAAATATCTCCAGGTATTTTGCTGTTTCCTTCAGCTCCAGGGGCTTGCCAGCCTGCCTGGAATGCTGTGTCCATTTATAGAGCACTCCAGGATGCTCCCACCTAGAACAGCACAACCCTGAATATTTTTTCAGGCTGGGTCTGATTGTGAAATGAGGCAAATTTTGCTATTTTTATCCCAGTTACCTTTGTCTCCCACCACACATTTGCAGTAGGAAAAGGATGAACATTTTGTTCTTTACTTTAAGTTTCCAGGCGAGGCTGATTAATTCTTACATATTTTTTGATAGGGCAGTATCACCATAGTAGCATCAAAATAAGATTCTCCTCGATACAGATATTAAACCCCTGATTTTTAAGTTTAATAATGGAAAGCATGATAAGATTTTGATACTTTTGGAGGATCTTCAAATATCTGCAGACAATAAAAGTGATATATGCAATTAAGTTATAGATTATTCCTACCAAGGTTTATTTTCTTTGACTGAGGAATGTGTGAAATGAGGTGGAACCATTTTTATATTTATTTTTTTAGAAGGCATTATAAAATCCAAGCTAAAGAATAGAATCATCTCAAGATGAGACCAGCGCTGAACACTTTTACAACCCCAAAAAGGAATTAAAATCCATTCTTCAAGAAACCCAAACTCCTCCCACAGCCTCGTTTTAGCCAGAATTTCCCATTTCAGTGAGATTTCTGTAAGCAGTGGGAATTACCATCTTCCTAAGGCAGTATTGCCATTCCAGCTGCTGGGATGGATCCAGATGCATCGCAGTTTTAGTTTGATTTTGGATAATCAGCCAGGGAGCTCTCCCTAATATTATTTCCCTAATATTATTTCAGTAAATGGAGGCAGAGCAGCCACCCTGAAGAACTGGGAGGTTCCTTCAGCAGCTGCATGAAGACAAAGCTGAAAATGCTCATTTCTTAAAATGGTGATTCCTAATAATGCTCCTTCCTTAAAATGTTCATTCCTTAAAATGCTCATTCCTTAAAATTATGCTCATTCTTTAAAATGGTTATTCCTTAAAATGCTCGGTCCTCAAAATGCTCATGCCTTAAAATGCTCATGCCTTAAAATGCTCATTCTTTAAAACACTCATTCCTAATAATCCTCATTCCTGAGAAAGCTCATTCCTTAAAATGGTCACTCCTAATAATGCTTACTCCTAATAATTATTAGGAGTAGTAATTCCTAATATTAGGAATTCCCAATATTACTCCTGAATCCTAATATTACTCCTAATATTAGGAATAATAATTCCTTAAAATGCTCATTCCTAATAATGCTTGCTCCTAATAATTACTAGAAGTAATCAGGAGTAATAATTCATAATATTAGGAATTCCTAATATTACTCCTAATATTAGGAGTAATAATTCCTCAAAATGCTCATTCCTTAAAATGCTCATTCTTTAAAATGCTCATTCCTAATAATGCTCATTCCTAATGATGCTTGCTCCTAATAATTATTAGGAGTAATTAGGAGTAATAATTCCTAATATTAGGGATTAATAATATTACTCTTAATTCCTAATATTACTCCTAATATTAGGAGCAATAATTCCTTAAAATGGTCATTCCTAATAATCCTCAGTCCTAATAATATTCATTCCTAATAATGCTCTTTCCTTAGAATGTTCTCTCCTTAAAATGCTCACTCCTAATAATGTTCATTCCTAATAATGCTCATTCCTTAAAATGCTCATTTTGAGCATAATAATAATAATCATTCCTAATAGTTCTTACTCCTAATAATGCTTCATTCCTAATGAAGCATTCGTCACTCCTAATAATGTTAATTCCTAATAATTCTTACTCCTAATAATGTTCATTCCTAATAATGTTCATTTCTAATAATGCTCATTCCCAATAATGCTCATTCCCAATAATGCCCACTCCTCCTCTGGTGCTGAAGTTCTCCCGGCCCTACAGCTGTGTATCAGGGAAATCTGGAGAGCAGATGGACCCAAGCAGGGAATTTTCACTCCCCCAGCCTGCCCATCCTGTCCCTGAGGTCACAGCCCGGCCCAAGGTGTTGTTGTGTGGGTTCCAGGAGCTGCAGGGTGGACATGAGGCCCTGCCAAACCCTTTCCCCATGGGAATATTGATTTTCCCCATGGGAATATTGATTTTCCAGCCCTGTTTTTCCACCATTGGGTGTACCCCCCAGCTGTCCCTGCTTGCTGGCAGGGTATTTTTATTCACTTACCTCCAACCTAGCAGTTCTTTTTCCAGCAGGTTTCAGTTTCCAATTCCCTCCCCCTGAGCCCTTGGGAAGAAGAGAGGGTCCTGTGTTCACCTCTGCTCCTTTCAGAGCTTCATCAGGGATGCTCTGAGCTCTGTGGTGTGGGGAATCCGTTTAGGAATCCACTCCTCACTCTCTGAGTATGTGACGATCTCTGCTGGAGTGAGAGCTCTGACACTCCAGATTAAAGCAAGAGTGTCAAAATCATCAATTTACGTGATTTTACCTCCCAATTTTCCTGGTATCTGGAAAGCACCCATGCTTTGCTGTGGGGGTACCAGTTGTGGGTTTCTCTGGGTCTGGACTGAAGGCGCTTGAGACAGAAATTCATGTTCAGACTCACGTGTTTATTATTTCTAAAACTGTGAGTTCTGCAGCTTTTCATTAGAAGGCACAAAATGGCCAACAATCTCTTGGTACAAGGTCTTTTAAGACTAAA
>JAWWEY010000056.1:2142559-2194585 GCA_035582745.1 Loriotus luctuosus | reverse complement strand
AAATGCTATAGGATTTGTATCTTGTACTAGATTGGTTAGTGAGAATCAGAATATTCAACACAGAAGAAGATTTATTGGATTGTAATGGGAACCTCACTCTTTAACCCCTTTTACTCTCTTACGTTTTTGCTCTCTTACCCTTTTACTCTCTTACTCTCATCCTCTCTACCCCTCTCTTCTCTCAGGCCTGCTCTGAACTGTGGCTGGCAGCTCCCAGCAGGGCCCTGCACTTGGCCCTTTGCAATAAACCACAAGTTCCAAACCTGACTTCAGAGATCTCTCATCTCCATCCATCCCGACTGTCCTACCCCCCGATGCTCCTACAGGGTTGTCCTTTCCAATGCAAAATTATCCATCCCACTGCCCACAGGAAAGATGCTGCTCCCACTCTGGGTGACCAGGATAACAACTCCTCCTGGACAGAGGCTCCAGTGCTTTCCCCAGTCTCTTCGTGGTGGCCACATGAGGGCTGCAGACTGGTTTCACACCAGCATTTGCTGACAGCAAAATATAATGGAAAACATTTCCATGCAACAATGCCGACCGCATCCTAATTGGCATTTTGTGTAACCACCCCCGGGATCAGCAGATTCCAATTTAGCCAAACCAATCAATGGTGCTCCAGGGGTGCCACTGCTGCCATCCCTGGCCTCCAGAGATTGTCCCTGTCCAACCCTTGGGTGCAGGAAGTCCCATGGTGATGGCCAAGGGACGGGTCTTGTGGTGGGATCCCATGGGAAGGGAAAAGAAGGAATTGCAGTTCAGTTCAGTCCACTGGAGCTGGCCATCCCTGGGGTGTCAGTGGGTGTTGGGAAGGCTGGAAGTCTCCTGGAGCTTCTTCAAGAGCAGCTGGGCCTGGGATCCTTGGACTTTCCATTTTAGATCATCCACAGGGTGATCTATGGAATCATGGAATGGTTTGGGCTGGAAGAAATCTTAAAAAATATATTGTGCCACCCTCCTTGCCATGGACAGGGACATCTTCCACTGTCCCAGGCTGCTCCAAGCCCTGCCCAACCTGGTCTTGGACATTCCAGGGATCCAGGGGCAGCCACAGCTTCTCTGGGCAACCTCAGGGCCTCCCCAGCCTCACAGGGAAGGTGGAAGAAAGGAAGGGGACAGGAGGACCTGGCTGTGGGGGACAGGAGGACACACCCTGGCAGTGTCACTGCCCATCCCAGCATCTTGACCACCACTAAAATCCCACCAGGGATGTTCCTCCCACAGACACCCAAAGGGAGATCTGAGCTGTTCCTCTTTGAGTGTTGGATCTGTGTCCTCAAAAGGAAAATTTCAAACTCCAGGAGCCTCCTCTTTCTACCAAATACTTGCTAGAGAAGCACACATAAAAACTGGATTGAACAAAATGATTTCTCACACTTTATGTATTTTAAAATATGAATATTTACATCACACTTCAGCTTTGAAACTTCTGAGCCATTTCTATCTAAACACCATAAAATACTGGGCATTTTCTACCTTGTTTTTTGTTTTATCTTTGCAATAGCACCCAACTATAAAAACCTTCAATTTAAAGCAAGTCAGGAATGGATAAAGCAGCAGAGAAACTTTTGCTCCCTTTTTGGGGACTTTTGTCCCAACTTTTGCTCCCTTTTGCTGCCTGGGATAGGCAAAGAGGCACTTTGAGTCCCACTGCTGCTTTCCCCAAGCATTCCCACAATTATCTCTGAGCCTTCTGCTCTATGTCCTGAGACTCAGAAGCAAAAAAAAAGACAATACAGGAAGTTTTGGTGGATTTTCCTTCTGTTGAGCTGTTGTGGGGCTGCTGTGCTCCTCCTGAGCTCTCAGAGAGCCTGAAAAGTTCATTTTCTTCCCTTCTCTCCAGTTCTGCCTCTCCAATCCAGGCCATAAAACCACAGCCAGTCACACCAGAGAAACATTACAAAAATCCCGGATCCAGTGCTGGGGGAGCTGGAGCTGGGGCAGGACAGAGTGTGCAGCCACCAGCCAGGGTGAGAAAGTAGGTCCAAGGTGATCAGAGTGAAAAACAAACCCTCCACGTCCCATCCCATGCCATGCCACGCCAGGGTTGTTGTTTTCTCCTCGGAGGTTGCTCAGGAAGTTTGCAGCAGGATACGCCGCTGACCTCTGCTCCGCTCGCGAGCCGCGGTAACGCCGCGGTCACCTTCTCTCACACCACAAACACAAGGTTTCCTCCCTGGGAATCTGGCTCTGCCTGCACGTTTCCTGTGCTGGGCAGCAGTTTAACCCTTTGGGATGTCCTCATGTTCCAGTTGGTCCAGTGGGATCCCTTGGGGAAGAAGCTTTGATTGGAATTGACAGTCAGTTTTGATTGGGATTGACAATCAACTTTGATTGGGCTGGCAGGAATGCTGTCCTCAGTTCTCTGAGCTTTGTGGAGAGGAGGAAGGAATAAATGGTGAAAAAATAAAAGTTGGGTGCTTTTGTTTTTTAAATTGGTCAAAATTCAGGTCTGTGTGGGGTGCTCTGCTTGGTGGCATGACCAAGGAGTCCAGAATACCAGAGAATGCATTCCAGAAACATGGAGATTCTACCACCTGGATGCAAAATCCAGAAAAATTCTCTTCCTGGTGAGGAATCCTCTGGAAGGAGCACAAGTGAGTCTGTGGGAAAGCCTCAGCTTTGTCCCAAGAGGTGCTCTGTCTTATGTGCTCATTTCAGCCCCAAATAAGCTTTGGATTAATCATGAACGGCTTGGCAGGTGGAATTCCCATCCTACAGGTACATTCCAACCCCAAACATCTCCTGGAAAGGAGACAGGAGTTGTTCTTACCCTCCACCTCTGCAGCACTTACCCTCGCTGGGTCCATCCAGGGATGGATGGTTGGAAGAAGCAGTGGGACAGCCCCATCCCGGGGGCTCTGGTGGCTCCTACTTGGTTTAATTCCCCTTTGTATCTTGGGTGGGGCCATGGGGGCCACGACAGCAGCTCAAAAACAGACTCTGGAAAGAGCGACTCACTTGCTGAGCCATTGAGGATGTTGTTTATATGTGAGATCCTGTTTTCTTCCTCCAGCAAAGTGCTTCTCCTCCCAGGTGCATCTCCCGAGGCTCCCCGGGGCGAGAGCGGCTTCCTGGCAGAGTGACCCCGTGGGAGAGGCCAGGATCAGCCAGAGGGACAAGCCCCTTGTCCAGGGGAGAAGCCCCCCAGCCAAGGGTCTTGGTATGACCAATGTGAGGTGGTAAATAAGTCCCCCCTCACCTCTGTAGGGGGAGAGCAGGAGCTGGGTTGAGCACGGTGTTATTTAGGGCTCCTGGGATCCTTCAGACTCCCTGGAAACAGCTCCAACTGTTGGGGGAGCTTAGGGTGGAAGGGGCCATCACCACCACAAAATCCAACCCTCAGGATGCAGAAGTGCAGTGGGATTTTCCAGAGAAGAGCTCAAAACAACAGAAAAGTGGGCACTGGTGGCACCCAGTTCCAGCACACACCTGCAGGAACTGCTCTGCACAGGAGGGGTGGCAAGGAAGGGGAAGGAAGATGCTGACTCAGGGGGACAGGCCAAAAAATGGGATATTCCTGATTATACTCCAGGAGTTTGGAGAGAAGGCCTGAGCCCCAGGAGGCTGCAGTGACACACACCAGGACATGGTGGTGTCACCGTCCCAGAGGTGCCCAGTGATACCCTGGGGGGGATACCCAAAAATTTCCCCCACCTTCAGCACCTCCCACCTGCTGGAGACACTGCCTGGGCTGACACGTCCCTGGTTACAGGAGGGGAGGACAGAGCCTGGCAGAGCAGCAGCTGCCAACATGGGAATGTTTGAACAAGGAGCGAAACCTCATTTAAACAAATAAATAAACAAGCTGACATCCTCCAGGCCCGGGTTTATGATAATAAAAACAGAGCACACAGCTTGTGGGAGGAAAATATATCGTGTATTTTCACATCTCCCGCTTCCTCCGAGACCGTCGCAAGAATTTCCTCCGAGTCCATCGCTTCCTCCTGACATTTCTGAGCTCAGAAATCCCTATCTGAGCCCTGGTGCCCTCTCCTTGGTGAGCGATGCAGGAAGAGCCTTTGAAGGATCCCTGTCAGGCAGATTTTCGTGGCTTTGAGGAGCTGGAAGCAGGACAGAGACAAAGCAGAGCTGGGGATGGGCACCCAGCACGTCCCAGCCTGGGGGTTGGGACCCTTTTCCCCTTTTTCCAGCCCTGGAGGTCTGTGCAGAGCAGCACTGGGCAGCTCTTTACCCACATGATGGTGTCCTCCAGCCAATCTTCCTGTTGAATGCCAAGGAATTTTGTGGTGGAATCATCATGGAATGGTTTAGGTTGGAAGAGATTTAAAGCTCATCTTGTTCCAGGGCAGGGGCACCTCCCACTAGACCAGGCTGCTCACAGAGGTTCTGAAAAAAGAAGCTGCAATTGGGACCTGCACCTGCACCTGGAGCTGAACCAATTCCATCTTTATTTTTTAATAAAATTCTCTCTTCCAGTTTGCAGTGGAGGAATGGACAGAGACATCTCCTACACTGATAACATGGGGTGTAATCAGGAACTCAGTGCAAAGCCATGGTTTAGGAACAAGCAAAATTAGGCAAGAAATTTACTTGAGTCACAAATAAACTCTGGGATATTTTAGTGTTATTTCTGTGCTTTAAATGCTTTCAAAAATGGGGCTGAAGCATTTTCCTGGTGTTCAGATCCTCAAGCAGCGCTCAGTTGTTTGCACAAAGTTGTGAATGAGCTTGGGAAACTAAATCTAAGAATTCAGTAAACAGGTTATGGAGATGGGAGCTGGGATATCCTGGAAAGCCCCAGCTGCCCTGTAAAGGAAAAATAAAAAGAGAAAAAAATGCAAAAAAAAAAAATCACGAGTGCATTCCAGAGTCTTTTTAATGAAGGTCAAGTTGCCCCAACTCTGGCTCCAGCCAAGGCAATTTTTTTCCTAAGGATCAGATAATTTAGGCACCTCTGCCCTAAAGCAGTGACCTCCAGCTGTCCCCAGGGGCCGTGTCTCCTGGGCAGTGCCATCCCCACCTCCACAGCCCCCAGCCTGAGAGCGAGCCCCAGCAGCACTATCACAGAGGGGGGAAAAAATAAAGTCACCTTGGGAAGAGAATGCTTCCCATTTTTTGGCTCTCAGAGGTGTCAAAGGAAGCAATCTGACGTCGAAGGGCCGGAAAAAAACAGCTCCTTGGCCGATGTTGGTGCTGCACAGCGAGGTCACTCCACAAGCTATCAGTGGCTTAAAAATAAATGCAGCGTGGAGGCTGCCATTCAGCCATATCCTGGATCTGAAAGCTGCAAGCAGGAAGAAACTGGAATGACCTTCCCTCCCTCCCCCCCCATTCCCATGGTTTGTTTTTTTTTTTCTTTTCCACGCTCCTGGCTGTAAATCACTGAAATTTTTGCATTGCAGAGGTTGAAAGAAGCCCAGGGATGGGCTGGTGTGGGTGATGCCAGGCTGTGTGTGCCCTCCTGGGTGTCCTGCACAGGGGTGGGAGCTGTGACACGGAGCTGTGGCAGGGAGCTGTGACAGGGGACGTGCTCCCAGGTGTCCCCAGGGGGTTGCTGCGTGCAGTTTGTGTGTTCTCTGCCTGGACACCTGGGCTGGAGACCGAGCTGAGCCTGCACGACAGCTCCGGGCACGGACGGAGGGTGGTGCTGGGGTCACCATCCCTGGGTGGTTCAGAAATGTGGGGACGTGGCACTTGGGGACACGGTTTAGTGGTTGGACACAATAATCTGAATATCTTTCCCCACCCAGTGATTCTGTGATTTGATGATGATGATGATGGTGATGGTGACCAGGCCCACACCCCTGTGCTGCCTGCAGAGCGAGTTCTCAGACACGCACACGGGAAAAGAGAAATTCCTCTGTGAAATATATTTAGTAGCTTCTCCAACAGATTAAAAAGAAATCACAAATCCATCAGTATTGTCCCAGTGTAGCCTGTCCAGGCAGGAATCACTCACGCAGAGGATGAGACATGGGAAATGAAGCTGCTGGGACACAGGGGAGGTGAAGCTGCTGGGGACACAGGTGATGCTCCCTTGCTCCAGAAGCAGCTCAAGAAAAGCTCCAGCAGCTGCAGATCTGGCCCTGTTCACTCCTGGTTTGTGATATTCACCTTTTTTATCCTCTTCCCTCCTCCAACCTCATCAGGGATGGAAAGGAAGGCCTGAACGAGGAACCTGGGGCAGGGAGGGGTAGGAGCAGACCCCTCTAGGAAAGGAGCTCCCAGGTAGAGGTGAAGATTTTGGGTACTTTAAGCAGTCCTTGGCCAGGTGATCCTCACCTGAGAAGACCCCAAGGTCCCATTTCTGCTCCATCACCCAGCAGATTTTGGAAGAAGCCCCACAGCCCAACTGGGAGCTCTGTGGGAACGGGGTGCCCAGGCTCTCTCCTTGCAGTAAAATAGGAAATACTGATTTTTTGCCCTGCACTTCCAGTCCTAGTGAGGTTTCATCAGTTAATGCCAGGGATATCCATGACAGGGAGTACCTGGGGAGCCTGGCCATGCTGAAAAGTTGACACCAGCATTACCAACATTACCAAACTGCTGGAGGCTTCTCCCCACCACAGCAGCACAGCTGGGGTTTTACTGAATCAGCACTGTTAAAACTCCTGCTGCCCTTTCTGCACTCCTCTCTGGCCCTTGCCAAGCCCTGTCAATCCTTTTTCCACCCAGCAGCAATGATGAGAGTCACCAAGGTAAAAATCTGTGGGTAGAAAATCAGCTTATGAAACCCGTTTACATTTTCTCCTGAGAAACTTCAGAACACAGGAAAGAATCGACACCCAAACAGAGAAAGAAAAGGAAGAAGATTTATGTCTCCTCTGCTGAGAGGATCAAAACCAGCCATGATGTAATCTCTGATGGAGCCCACAATCCCCTTTTGATGTCTGCAGGAAGGAAAGAAGATGCTGAGACCTTTCTCAGCTCTCTGGACGTTATTTCCACATCCAAGGTCGAGAGGTGGTGGAAAGAAAAATAAAGTCCCACTGGGAAATGAGGAGTTGAAAGAGCCCTTTCCTTCCCTGGGGCTGCTGGGCAGGGGCAGAGCTGTGCCCAGGGATGCTGGGATGGGTGGGTGAGTGGTGGGATGAGTGGGAACCACATTCCCACTTCCCATTCCCAGCTGTGCCAGTGACTGTGCAACACCTGCACACTTGAGGGGCCTTCAAACAGCTGTGGAAGTTCACAGAGGGATCTGGGAAAGCAAAATGTTGTGGCCACAGGTTGGCCTGAGTGTCCCCTCCCACAAGAGTGTTTGATCCCACCACGCCACTCACAGGGAACCCCTAAATTTAGACCCACAGCTGTGAGAGGCATGAGAGGTATTTAAGGGGCTATAATTTTAGACAAAGCATAATAGTGAGATATATTTAATTGTGTTCTGTGGGGGGACTGAGCCATGCCAAGTATTTTCCATGGTTATTCCTGTAGATCTTGACGTGAATTAGCAGCAGCCACAGCAATCCCTGGGCAGAGCCTGCAGCACGAGGGACAGGAGGCAAAGCTGAAATTTGCATTTCACCCCAGCTGGGCTTTGTGAGGGAAGCACTCTGGCATCCACTGGAGCTGGGAAAAGAAAAATCCCCCCTGCAAAGGCCAGGTGTGAATCCTCAGCAAGCCTTCAGGGCCAGCTCTTCTCAAATCCCCTGCAGGATGAACAGGCATTGGAGTGGTCAGAGCTGCACAACCCAACTTCCTGAGCTGTCCCCATCCCCTCCTCTTGTCCCCCTCCCTTCTTCTTTTCATCTTCTTCCATTTCAGGAGGGAGAGGAGGAGGAAGGGAAGGGTAATTCTGACTGATGATGAGGAAACAATTTGGTGTAACTCGAGCCAGTTTTTTGTCAAACACTCAGCACCCAGCATCATTTTCCCCAGCCTGGGGAGGCTCATCTTACCCTACTACCTGGAGGGTGTTTAACCTCCCTCCATCCCCCCAGCAGGTCAGAGTTTTCCAGACATCCAAGGAAAGGGGAAATTTGTGTTTTGGGTTGGTTTTTTTCTCATTTGTCTGTTTTCCAGCACCACTTGTCCCCTCTGCCTTGAAGTATTTTTGCTGACAGAAGACCAAAGTGGAGAGGAAAAGGCTGGAGAGCTACAGCTGCACTGGAGGGACTTGATGCAGCTCTAGGAATGGATTTAATAAAAGACAGGACAGAGGGATCAGAGATCAA
Source organism: Loriotus luctuosus (assembly GCA_035582745.1). Lineage (NCBI taxonomy): Eukaryota > Metazoa > Chordata > Aves > Passeriformes > Thraupidae > Loriotus > Loriotus luctuosus. The sequence goes on along the minus strand of JAWWEY010000056.1, from coordinate 2,186,444 downwards.
GAGCTGGTCCAGCCCACAGGGTAAGAAAATTCCCCTTTTGGTCTCATTTTGGCATCTATGGCCCCTCCAGTTCAGCTCCTGGGGCTCCCCTTTAGCTCAGAGGTGTTTTATTCCCCCAGCATCTTCTCAGTGATGGTGGCCAAGAGTGGGAGCTCCCCTAGCCCCACTCTGGCCATCCCCGGCCCTCAATCCATGTTCACAGAGCTGGATGGGAACAGTTTTGGCTGATAAAATCTCATCCAGGAAGGTCTGAACCGAAAGGTGAAGCAGCTCAGAGGAAGGACAGCAGGAAGGGAAGAATCACTGCCAGCTCCTGAGTCACAGGTCCAGGCAAGACCTGCATTATGAATAACACCCCTTCCTTGGCTGACTAAAAAAGGATTAATTTTTAAAAACCCAACTGATTTTTATTATTAATGTCCTACCTGGGTGCCTCACGCTTGCAAATAAAATTAATTTGGGTTGGTTTCACATTTATCTTCAAGTGGTTTCACATCAAGTGTTGCAGAGATAAAAAGTGGCCTGCAAATAAAACAGAAGTTTTTTTAATGTTTGCCATTAGATGGTTTCATGGACATATTATTCTCAACCCATAGAATCTTATTAATTTCACTTTTTATAGTTAATGCCTGTTTTAAATTAAAAAAAATGGAATTTGTTTGGGTTTTTTTTATGATTTGGTACAAACAGGAGTACAAAACATCTGGTAAAGTTGTGTGAGCATGTGGTTCCAACCTGCCTCAGAGCAGTTGCAAGTGTGTTCTGAATATTTATCAGGTATTCTAACCCAATTATTCCCTACTAGTCAATAAAAAAGGAATTATCCCAACAGCTTCCCTGTCACGCATGGGATCACAGCAAAATTAGGAAGGAAGAGTGCATGGTTAATCACTCCAAATGCTTCCTGGGTGTTTTACAAGGGAGAAATGACACCCTGAAGGTGCTGTGGCTCTGCTCTGGGCCAAGGGAAAGGTGACAGGACCAAAGCAGTGTCACCTTCCCACAGTGTTAGGAGGGCCACAAGCCTGCCATGCTCCCCAGCGCACGCTCCTGTGCCACAGAAACCTCTGGGAAGGGACAAAACCGACAGGATTTAGGATCTGAACGACTTCTGCAGGTCTGGGCAGGCGTGCTCCTGTCTCACAGCCAACAGGCAGGAAAATTGAACCCGAACCCCTCGCGCTAATCCCGCTATGGAAAAAGGGTTTGAGCAGGGAAAGCAGAGAGGGGATGGGCTGAGAGTTTAGCTGAGCACAGAGGAGGCAAGGGCCAGCAGGGATGGTGCCTTTTTGGGCTACCTAAAAACAGAGGCCAGACAAAATTCAGAGAATAAAAAGCAGTTTTATTTATTGAAGGCTTTCAGGTACATTTAGGGCAGACAAAGCCCACCCAAATTGGATGAGGGGTCACGGGTTTGCACACTTTTATAACTTTGGTCCATTTGCATATTGGGGGATATTAATCTTCCAATTACAGCTCCAGGTAATGAAGTCATTGACCCCAAGTTTGCTGCCCCCAACTCACTTTTGCTTCCATCTCAGGGCCTGAGGCACTGAGGTGTCCTTGATTGCCAGGCCTGCAGAGGAATTGTTGTGTCTGCCCAAAATGGGAAAGCAGCAGCTCACACTATACATGGAATTTAGAGTTGTACATTGCAGAATTGCAGGATTACAAATAGATGAAAAATATTACAGCTAAAATCCTGAGGCATCACCATTTATTCCAACTGCTTTTATCCTCCTCACTGCTGAACCTCCCCAACCTCCTGAGCTCATCCAGCCACCTTCAAATTGCTTCAAACCCAAGTGATAAGTGCAACAAGCACAGAATAAACCCTTCCCACCCTAGAAAACCTTTTCCACCCCAGAAACCCTCCCTGCTCTGCTCAGACCAGTGCCTGGGGCAGGTGCAGGAGCTGCAGGATCTCCCTGAATACCCAAACCACCACAAGTAATTTGTTGATGGGGTAATGTAAATGTAATAAAAAAAAAAATGTCCTGTGTGGAGATTTGGCTGTACCTTGATTAAATGCAGGAAAAACAAAAAATAACAAACCAGAGCTGCCACCTCCTCCCTCCCTCCCTCCCTCCCTCCACTGCTCACAACAAGAGTTTGGGGCTGGGGAGGTTTGGGGAAGATTGTGGAAGATTCTTGTGGCAGATCAGGGCTTTGGGGCTGCCTCAGAATTCCTTTAAGGATGCTAACAGAGCAAAGGGATTGATTAATTAGCTCTCAGAGCATCATCGCTTCCCGCTTTTGTGGCGGTATCTGTTGGAATATCAACAGATTTACTCTGGGAGTAAATATGTGAGATGCCACACATACCACAGACAGCCGGTCCAGGTTTTGGTCAGCGAAATAAACACTTCAGGTCTGATCCAAAAAAATGTCCTGTTTGGAGATTTGGCTCTAATTAAATGCAGGAAAAGGAAAAAAAAAAACCAACAACCCAACAAATCGACAGAGCTGCCATCTCCCTCCCTCCCTCCCTCCACTGCTCAAAAGAATTTGGGGCTGAGGAGTTTTGGGGAATTTTTGGGAGATCTGAGGTCGAGTGTGAAGCACCAGGAACTGGAGCCAGATTCTCACTCATGCTCAGCCTCCTTCTCTTCTGGAAAAAGAGATCAAATCTCCAAAATCTTGTTCTGCAGCAGCTTTGCCCTGCTGCAGCAGGAGAAGACCCCAGCTTATGGTGGTGATGCCAGGAAAGGGCTTTTCCTGCATCCTCCCTTCAGCAAAATGACATTTATTGGCAGGTTTGTGCCTGCAGGGCACAGCAGCAGCTCGTTTAAATGAAGAGATTTGCTCAGAGGAAGCTTTTGAATTCTCCCTCAGTGCCAGCAGCAGCAGAGGAGGGAAGGCACGAGGAAGGAGTTCAAACACTGGGGAAATCCAGTCAACCTGTAAACAGGAACTTCACAAAAAATCAGAAATCCTCAATCCCAAGGCATGTCCTGCCCTTAATGACCACAAGCTCAGCTGCCACCGTGATGCTGCCTGGAAGTGGAGGGGCCTCAGCAGAGCCCCAGCCCAGCAGGGCTCTCAGGGAGCTCCTGGCATCCCCAGCATCTCTCTGAAGGCAAAATGTCTTTAACCTCCAGCTCAGTGCAACAGAAAAATTCCCTTTTTTTTGCCATCAAACTTGTTCTGTTCATTTGTGGCTGTTGCATGGAGGAAAGCTGGGATGAGCCAGTGTTTGCTCCCAGTGCCATCACAGGGGGATGAACTCCTCCCGCACTTTTGTTTTTGCCCTAAATCCCCTGTTTTTGGCCTTGGGCATTGCAGTGCATGGCAGTGGCTGCCCGTGCCCTTTGCTGGTTGGAATCCTGGGATTTGGAGGGGATCTGTGCTATGAACATTTTAGGAACCAATGGCATCCAGTTAGGCCTGGAAAAGGGACATAGAGGAGCTGGGTGCACTCCTGATGGGAAGCTGCAATCAACAAACCCCCCAGACCCTTTTTGGAGCACTTTAGGAGTTGGGCAGCTCCACACAAACCCCACAGACATTTTCTGGGGTCATTAACAGGTTTGCAGCTCCACACAAACCCCACAGACCCCTTTTGGAGCACTTTAGGAGTTGGGCAGCTCCACACAAACCCCGCAGGCAATTTTTTGAGCAGTTTAGGAGTGGGAGACCTCCACACAAACCCTGTGGACACTTTTTGAGGAATTTAGGAATTGAGCAGCTCCACACAAACCCTATGGACACCTTTTTGAGGAATTTAGAAGTGAAGCAGCTCCACACAAATACTGTGGACACTTTTTGAGGAATTTTGGAGTTGGGCCGCTCCACACAAACCCTATGGACAGATTTTTGAGGAATTTAGGAATTGAGCAGTTCCATACAAACCTCATGGACACCTTTTTGAGGAATTTAGGAATTGAGCAGCTCCACACAAACCCTATGGACACTTTTTTGAGGAATTCAGGAGTCAGACAGCTCCATACAAACCCTATGGACACATTTTTGAGTAATTTAGGAATTGAGCAGCTCCACACAAACCCCATGAACATTCTGGAGCAGTTTAGGGGCTGGGCAGCTCCCAGAGTGGCCGTGGGAGGCCGTGGGGTGGCAGTGGCAGGACAAGGCTGGCACAGGAGCCAAGGCACTGACTCATGGGCTCCGAGCTGTGCCAGCCCCGCCAGCTCCCGGTGACTTCAGCGCCTGAGAGAGTTCTTGGTGTTTCTCCCTCTTCCCTTTCAGCACAGGAATTGTTACTCATTCCCTACACAATGCCAGGTAGGTTTTATTGTGGAACGGGCAGTGACATGGAGCTCCTGGGCATGGGAATGCAATTGATTGAAACGCTGCGTTTCCGACACGACTTCAAAACACAACAATCACAGATATTAAGATGTTGGCACCAGCAGCAGCTTGGAGGATAATTATGTACTATGAGCTAATTTTTGGGATCTGTGCTCATTGCCAAAAATCTCTGCAGCTTTCCTGTCTCCCTCGAGAGCAGCTCAAGCTGCAGGTCCCTTAACTCCCTCATCCCCTGACTCATTCTCACTTTTTTCCTCTTTTTTTTTTCCTCCATCTTTCTCTAAAGTCTTATGGCAAAGCCTTTATCTCAAGCTGGAAGATTTCAGGCTGTTCTTTAAGGTCCTTATCACAACAGTGCATGGGAAAAAATGAATTAAACGCACAGATTTGGCGACTTTCACATTTCCTGCATTTTTAACTCCAGAAGTTGATGCTCCTGCAGATTTGCTAACTGAAGCCAGGTCAGGGGTCTGTGGGTTTACACCAAAACCCCCCTACAGCTTTGTCCCTGGATGGAGAGGGGTAAATGGTTGAGGAGCCAATTTTCTGAGCCCTTAAAAGAAAATAACAAATGTGCAAGTCAAGAACTGCAGCATTCCCAGTGCTCCCTGTGAATGGAATGTCTTCAGGCACATGAAGAGCTGGATGAAGCCAAACTTCCTCTCACCTTGAGACTCCAGTCCTGTCCCCAAGGATGGCTTTGGCCTTTCCCTTTGGAATAAACAAAAATATAATATTTGTACTTATTTGTGCAAATAACCCAGCAAACACTGAGCCAGAGCTGAAGAGCAAATGTTTCTGTCTGTCCCTGCCCACGGCCACTCATTGCTGCCCTTCCAGCTGAAATTGCTTCGGATATTATCCCTGCTGTGATTCACTCCTGAACACGAAGCAGAATCCTGCTGAAAGGCTGCTCTAGTGGCTGTGACTAAGCTGGTGCTGAGTTTCCCCTCGTTGGAGAGCCCTGGCAGTGCAGGGCTGGCTGTTGTCACTCTCTGTGACATCAATGGGGACAGGCAGTGATGCTCAGGAACACGGACAGCCTGCACACCTGAGCCCAAAGGGAAATAAAACTGGATAAAGCTGGAATTTGTAGGTTTCCTCCTGCTGCTCAGTCAGGGCTGGCGTTGCTGTAACTTCAGTTTTCAGTCTAAAATCTGTAGGGTGACCATGTTTGGGGATCCCTGATCCCTGCAAGTGTCCAAGGCCAGGGCTTGGAGCAGCCTGGGATGGTGGAAGATGTCCCTGGAATGAAATGAGCTTTAAGATCCCTTCCAACCCAAACTAGTCCACGATTCCACAATTTTGGGGATCACTTTTGGCACTAATGGCTGCTAATGTCTAATGAATCAGAAACAGTTTGCAAATCCATGAGTATCCACGAGCAGGGAAGAGTCCCAAAGGCATGGGGATCTCCAGGCAGTTTGTGAGACAGCCACTGAACATTTCAGCCACTCAAACAGCTCAGCCTCATCTCTCCAAAAGGCCAGGGGAAGAGAGTGTGAAGAAGCTTTGTAAAAGCACAGTTTGATTTGGGATATATAAATTGGGGATATATATATATTTGCTACTTTTTGTCTAAAATGACTCAATTTCTAGCAACAACAGCCCCCTCACAAGTCCCTCTATCCCTCCAGAGCTCAGCAGCTCTGTCCCAGCTCCATCAGCAGCCTCAGCCCTTGCTCTGGGGCACTGTGGAGTGAAAATGAACCAGAGATGAGACAGCACCCGAGTCAATTCATTCTCATTTCCTGATAAGACAAACCAGCCCCCTCAGGCTTTCTCCAAAGCAGAAAAGGAATCATTCAAACACCAAAACCACGCTAAAATAAAGAGCACGCTGTGAGAAATCTGTTTTCCCTGAGTAGGAAGGCAGCAGGGCTTTGATGTGGGGACACACATGGGGTGGCAGTGCTGACAGAGAGACAGAGGCTGTCAGCTGTCCCCAGGGGCTGGGGAGCAGGCTCTGAGCTCACACAAACACCCCACAGTCACAACTGGGATCCCACTGGGATGGGCTCCCCCAGGCTCCAGCTGCTCCCACAAAAACCACGTGCAAGGATCATATTTTAATGTTTTTTTTAATGTTTTGTTCCCTTTTGTTCCTGTTTTGGCTGCAGATTAAAACCCAAAGTGTCAATGAGCAGCCCCCTCCCCTCCAAGGCCTGGTGGATGCTTGGGGAAAGGTTTGGTTTGGTTTGGGAGAGGTTTGATCTGAACTTCTGAGGAGAATCAGGTGAGTGCTGCAGCCCAGGAGCCCCTAAAAAGGGCTTTTTAAAACTTGTCATCCCACAGTCAGCCCCAGAAAATGTCCCACACTGCTCTCCAGAGACATTTAGAGCACAGAGAAAGGAGCTCTGGCTTTTTTCTTCTCCAGATCCTTCAGGCTGAGCAGACCCTGGGGTGGTTAACAAAGTGCCACCCTCCTGCCAGCCCTGCTGATAGTGCCCTTCTAAAACTCATCCTCCAGCTCCAGATACTCCAACTGGGAAGATTTGATTTCCTCCTGGAGTTTCCTCCTCACAGCCCTGTCCCCTGGTCACCCACACCACACAAATTTAACATGACCAAGGCCTCAAAATTCTGTAAAAACAAAAAAAAATCAGGCAAAGCCACCTGAAGAGACTCTTCACATCACTATTCTTATTGAAAATGGGATTTTTACCTGAGCTGGAACCCCCCAAACTTTCAGATCCAAACACCATCCCCCTGCCCCAAGCTGGTGCTTGACCAGTGATGGTTCCTGTTGACACCAGATGGTTTTCATCAAAGCCACAATTTTTATTCTGAAATAATAACATCAGCAATTGTGAATGAATGAAGTTGTCTCAGCTCTCACTTTCCCACCAATTACAGTGAATTATGAACCACCCTTGAATAAGAGAATCTCCCCTCTCAGTTATTGCTGCTCAAAGATCTATTTTTCTGGTGGCCAGCTCTGTGTTATTTGACTGATTTATAGGCCCATAACTTATGGAATTAGAGGTGATCTTTTTTTCAGAGCTTTAACTCTAAGTGGTTTCTTTTTTTTTTTTTTCTTTGAAATCATGTGGAAAATGAAGATGATAGATTTTCCCTCCATATATTTTCAGCCCTCTAATAACAAGCTGAACTTCACTTGCAGCTTTCCAGCTTCACCCTCGCCCCACATTAACTCTGGAACTCGTCATTCCAAACACACTCAAGCTGAAATGGGCTTTAGGTTGTCTAAAATATTGATCAACCTTTAACCCTGCAAAAAGCCAGTCAGAAACTCAGGAATCTCTTAATAAATTTAAGAACGTGCTGGCTTTTTTTTTCCATTAGAAGTCAAACTTGCAGAAGATTTTATGTGGGGAAGATTTTAGAGTGTTATCAGCAGAAATCATCTTGCAGTGAGTGCAGCATTGCTGTTGCCAACATACATTTGGTCAAACTTATTTAGGACACAAAAAAAACCCCTAAAAAGTTTCTTCCTATTTGAGCAGAGCTGACATGATCCTTAAATGATGGAAAATTTTAGGACTATTCTTATGACACTGCTTTTTGTGACCTGGAGGTGAAATGTTGGAGTCAGAATTCCTCCTGCTATGAAACATCCCCTGGTTCTCATCAGCCCCATCAAAATTTATGGGGTCTCCATGGCTGGGTTGAGTTTGGAGGATGAATTTAGCAGGACAAAGTTGCCAACTCCCCATCACTTATCTGAGCCTGAGGCAGCCTCTCAGATTTCCCCAGAACGACTCTGTGCTTGGAACTGCTGATGAGATTAAAAAAGAGAAGTGTCCCTGTACTTCAGGTGTTATTCTGGGATTAAAAATCCAAGAGATTTAGAGATTTTTAAAATGTTCACTAAAGGAAACAGGGAAACTTCTTTTTCTAAATCTACTGGAGAATCTGGATATTTGATGTTTTGCTGCTGTTGGGCTGGGCTTCAGTTGAATTATAATTTCTTAGTTGAATTATATTGAATTGTTATAATTTCTAATTTGAATTACAATTTCTTAGTTGAATTATATTGAATTATTATAATTTCTTAGCTGAATTATAATTTCTACATTATTTTTCCTGGTGATACCTACTAAAGTGAAAACTGACAGCAAAGAGCCTCTGCCTGGCCCACCTGAAAACAATGCCCTGGAATTTCTCCATTCCCTGTGTGCTGGCTGTCCAAATGCCTCCTTGTCACAGGAGACAGGGAAGGATTTGTGGTGAAATAATAATAAACAAAAATTAATAGGTCAGGCTTGCAGAAACGCCTCCAGACAAGCTGGGCCAGCTGGGATCAGCTCAGGCTCCCAGGATGTGAGGCATGAGCAGCATTTTCCATGGGATGAGTACCAGAGACATTGGCTCTGGCTGTTCCTCCTGCACCTGAACTTCCTGTGATGAGTTTTTGAAATCCTGCTGTGAAACAGCAGTCGATGCTGGAGCCCTTCAAAGTGGTTATGAAAAATCAGAGACACTTCCCCTCTGTCCTCCCATGCCTCCTGTTCTCTGGGTTGCATTTTCTTTGACCCAAAAGTCACCTCTTTGCTCTGATGGATTCCCCATCACAAAACCTGGGCTGGAAGGGACCCACAGGGACCACCAGCTGATGTCCACTGTTGTCATTGTGTTCCCACCTTCTGAAGGCATCAAGCACTGCCTGTGTGAAGATCAGAAGGTGCTGGAGAGCCTGCAGGAGCCCCATCCCACAGGCACAGGACAGGCTCTGCTCCTCAGGGAGCTCCTGTGTTTGTCCATGGGCTGATCCTGTCACCCAAAAGTCACCTCTTTGCTCTGATGGATGCCCCATCACAAACCCATGGAATGTCCTGGGCTGGAAGGGATCCACAGGGACCACCAGCTGATGTCCACTGTTGTCATTGTGTTCCCACCCTCTAAAGGCATCAAGCACTGCCTGTGTGAAGATCAGAAGGTGCTGGAGAGCCTGTAGGAGCCACATCCCATAGAGATAGGACAGGCTCTGCTCCTTAGGGAGCTCCTGTGTTTGTCCATGGCTGATCCATGGAGAGCAGAGGTGGGCTTGAGGAGAAGCCTTCCAACAGCTCATCAGGGTGGGTGGCAGCTGTGGAAGAGGTTTTAAAGTGACTTCTGTGAGCCAGAAAGAAGATTGAGAAGAGGATCCATGTTCACCCCTGGAAGAATTTCCTACCAAGGTCGTTGACACAGAAACCAAGAAAGAAAGAAGGAGAAATAAGAGAAACCTGCAGCTGCCTGTTCCAGTGAGCACTTCCTGACCAATGAATAAACTCATGAGTTTGGTGAGAATGGATAAAAAGCATGCATGCTAGAGTAAAACCAGGTTTGAAACCTTCTGAAAATGAAGTGTTGCTTTGTACTGTGACCATGCAGCAGCCTCTGGAGGTGCCCACCCCTCTGCACGGCCCATGGTGGCACAGGAGTGACACTGCCCTGCCCAGCAGTGACACTGGGCTCTGGATCTGCTCCTGCCAAGCGCTCTCCACCCTCTCCCACCAGGAGCACCAACTCCCTGACCTCACAAAGGTGGGACGTGGCCCATGGGGTGTCTCCAGCTCAGCCATGGTGGCACTGCCACCCCCAGCACCCCACACGGTCACTGTGGGTGCCCTGGAGCCACTCTGCCTCTCTCCCACTCCCATTCTCTGCATCTGCAGATGGTTATGGCAAAGCTCGAGGTCCACCAGCTCCTGCACAGCCTCCTCCAGCCACCCCAGTGGGATAATCGAGGTGGAGATGCTGGGAGGGAGCAGGGATTGTCATCTCCTGAACCAAAGGTGCTCTGCTCTGCTTTGTGAAATGTCCCAGGAACCTCTGATGTCATTAACTGGTGCTCAGCAGCCAAAAATGATATTGTGTTCTGTATTTGGCTTGGAATGCCCTTTATTGGTTTGTATTTGCATTTGCATGTATTGCTCTGGATGTAAATTGGACTTTTACTGGTGTCTATATGGATTGTATCTGGAGCTTCATTTGTATCTGGAGCTGCATTTGTATCTGGAGTTCCATTTCTATCTGGAGCTGCATTTGTATCCATTGCTTCCACGTGTTTTGCTGGAGTGTCAATAGAACAATTCATCCTACAATAAAGAAATAAAGATGCCTCCCCATCCCCGTGGCTCCTGTGTTTTTTGGGTGTGGTTTAGCAACCCTGATGTGAGAGCAGCAAGGGGATGAGGCACTTGAGAGCCCAATCTCTCTGGTGTTAATTGTAGGCTGGCACAGGGAGCTGTTTCATCCCCTCAGCTTTGCAGAATATTGGAGGCTCAAATAGCACTTCATGTGCAAGGAGTGAAGGGAAAAGTGCTGGGTCCCTGAGCTTTGTGGGGTTTGAGCTGAGTTATGCAAACAAAGTTCCTTCAGCTGTGGAGTTATTTACAGGTTGGCTCATGCAAGCCTTGGTGACAGATTTAAATGAATTAATTTTTCTGACTTTCATTCGCTGTCTTCCCCTGCTGTTTCCCCTCCAGCTATTGCATGTAATTACAGGAAATCTTCGTATATCACATCTTCAAAAAGGCACAATGAAAAGCAATAGCAGAGATATCCACTTCTTCTTGCTTTCATGTTTGTTTTGGAGGGGATGAAAGGGTGTGGTGGAGCTTTTCCTCGCAGCACCCCCGAGCTCTGCTCAGATCACCCAGTGCAGGCACCCCGAGCTCTCCTCTCACTCAGCACAGACAAGACCTGGCAGCCCTGCAGCAATTACTTAGAGCTTGCTTGGCTTTCAAACTGCTTTTAATGATTATGGGAGACATCAACAGTAATCAATCTAAACACGGCTTTTTTAATTTTTTTTATTTTGGAAGCATTAAAGAAGAAATGCAAGTGGTTGTTCTTTTAAACCTGGGTGTTTCCTTGCTCAGGGAGCAAAGTAATTGTTGGGAGTTGTGCTGTCACATCTAAGAAGCAAAACTCAAAAGCACAAACTTCATTTTGAACCCAGCATTAATTTAGGAGGTGGAAAGACCTGGCCATACCTGCAAACAACTCCTAAACCAACATATTCGAGCCCAGAGCTTTGGTGAGCAAACAAAGGGGGGAAAAAAATCTGGAATTGGCTGTGATCAACTTAAAACAACACCAAGAACATCTTTGTCCCCACCAGAGGGTATAAAACTAGATTAGGAGAGGAAGGGGATTAAGTAAAAACCATGGTGTTCAGGGTTGGATAAAACAGGGAGAGAGAGAGAAAAGCTCTGCTGGTTTGGTTGCCTTCAGAGAAAGAAATGTTTGGGTTTTTTTTAAATGGAAAAAAGAAAAAGAATTTTCCACTGGAACCTGGGCAGAAAGTCAGAATGAAATAGATGTAATTGAGGCACAGACCCAAATGAGGGATTACATTACTGATATGTTTTTTCCTGAATGATTCTTCTTTTAATTTTATGTACTGTCAGGGAAACCTCTTAGGTACATAAATACTGGTGGGAATTAAATTGGTCTGAAAAATGTGGGGTTTATCTTTTTTTGACAGAGGCAAATGAAAGGATAAAGGCTGGATCTTTGATAGAAACATGAAGAGTTTGTGCCAGGGAGGTTTTACCTCTCCCATCCAGCGTGAACAACTTGCAAACTCCACTGAATGTCAAGGCACTGGTGTGGATATTTATAAAGGGAGCTTGATTTAAATCAAAGAGAGTCCAATTCCTCCTCCCTGATAGCGGGATCACTTCTGGACAGGATTCAGACAGACCCCACACCCCCACCCATCCCAACACCACTCTGACATCACCTTCCAGTTTCATGTCTTTTTACCACCACATAAATTGCATTGAAGCCCAGTGATATCACTGCTCCAAAATCCCCTTAATCCTCAAAGCAGATACAACCACAGGGGTTTAAACACCTCTGTTAATCCCTTATAGAGAATAATAAACCATTTGTTGGAGGAAACTTTATCTCCCAGACACCGACACGGACACGGCTGTGACATGAAACGCCAGGAGTGATCCAAGGGTTAAGCACAGGAAGTCAGAACTGAAAACTTGACTCAATTAAATCACAGATTTCGGCAATTTTCTGATCTGCAGATGAAGGCTGAGTTCCTGGCAGGTGATGTAAGTTGTGCCTTGCTGATGGACACGACTGCACATGACACATTTCAGGTATCCCAGAACAAGTTCCTGAACCATTTCCCCAGTGGAGGCTCTTTTGCAAGAGTCTGCTTTTCCAAGAGGGTCATGAACATCATGAGGTCCAGAAAATGATTTCTCTCTCCTAAAAAAAAAAACCCTAAACTATGGACAAAAAAAAATATTAAAGTTTACCTTTTATCACCAGAAAAATTAGGAACATAAAAGACCCCAAAACTGCAGCACTCAAAAGGCATTGATGTCTTTATACCTCAAGGCAGAGCCACAGTCATTCTTTAAGAGCTGTGGAAAAGTCTAGCCAGGAAAGGTCCTCAGGGATGTAAAAACCCCACACATCCACATGTCCATGGAAAACTGACCTCACCTGTGGCAATTCCCCTCCTCACCTGCTCAGGGATTGAACTGGGAGCAGATGGAGCAGGACAGGAATGAGGGGCACATTCCCTGCACCTCGTGTTTCCCCCTTTTCAGCTGTTCCCTGCTGGTCACCAACTATAAATGGATTTTCCATAAGTTATTGGGTCATTGTGGTGGTAATGCTAAGTCTATTTTGCCTCATATTCTGAGGATTTACAAACTGTAGCAGCACCACAAACAATGGGGTCAATAACTCAACCCATCCCTGAAACTGGTCAGAATGGGAGTGAGCTGGGACAGAGGTTTGGGGCAGGAAATTTCCCTTTTTTTCATGGGAAATTACTGGGGGAATCCAGAGACACAAACTTTACACACCTTGAGTTTGATTTTCAGATGTATTTTCTTAGAAAATCAGACTCAAGGGCAGCCAAGGTGTAGCCCCAGCTACCCAAGCTTCCCACTGGATGCATCACTGCAGCTTGATGGGCGTTGTTGTCTTTAAAACGATCCTGGAAATGTCCAAATGCTGGTCCAAATCCAAATGGAAATCCAAAATGAGGCAGCAGTGGAGGTGCTTGAAAAGTGAGGACATGCAGCCCTGAAATGAGATCCCACCACAGATGCTGCCCTTGCTGGGGCTTGTTTGTTCTGCAACACCTTCCCTAGCCCTGGATGGTTACAATTTCCTTGGAGTTATTTTTTTTTAACAGGATAAAGTGAGAAAACAGAAAGGAAAAAACGAGGAAAGAAAAAAAAAAGTGATTTTTAAATCAACTGTCATTCCTGGCAAGGCTGAGGATCCCAGCAAGGTATTTGTTTATTATCAGGTATTTCCTCAGGATCAAATTCAGGGGAGAGAAGTCTGGTCCTGGTTAAGGTCTGTTTAAAGCCCTCCTTGAAAAGAGATTTATGCAAGGAAATTACCTAACCTGGGGCAGGGGCTGAGTCAGCGGCAGCGGCTTCTCCTCCTCATTGTTGGTGCCTCAGGGGGTTTTTTTTAGCCCCGCCGAGGGCGCCCAGTGAGAACAGCGGCGGGCCCTGGCTCACAGAACGGGATCAAAGCTCCAATTGTTCCCAAGGAAATGAGGCAGCAGGAGCAGAGCGCTGGACACCGCTGCTCTGCCAGCCTCGGCAGCAACGCCGGGCAGCGGGCACCTCCGGGGGTGAGGGACACACGGACAACTTGTATGGGTGAGGGACACACGGACACCTCCTTGGGGTGAGGGACACACGGACACCTCGTTTGGGTGAGGGACACATGGACACCTTGTCTGGGGTGAGGGACACATGGACACCTCCTTGGGTGAGGGACACACGGACACCTTGCCTTGGGTGAGGGACACATGGACACTCATTTAGGGTGAGGGACACACGGACAACTCGCATGGGTGAGGGACACATGGGCACCTCCTTTGGTGAGGGACACACGGACACCTCCTTGGGTGAGGGGCACACGGACACCTCCTTTGATGAGGGACACACGGACATCTCATTTGGGTGAGGGACAGATGGGCACCTCATTTGGGTGAGGGACACACGGACACCTCGCTGCCACAGCATCCCTTTGGTGCTGGGACTGCACGTCCTAAATCCCACCTCATCCCGTGCTTGGGAGTGGTGGCTCTGCCAAATTCCCACCTCAACAGGAGCTTTTACCAATTTTTGGCTGCTTTTGGGAGAACGGGACACCAATCTCTGCCCAGTTTTTGGCTGATTTTGTGAGTGGTGGATGTGCGAAGATTCCCTGTTCAACGGGAGCTTTTTCCAGTTTTTGGCCATCTTTGGGAGTGCTGGCTGTGCAAAATTCCCACTTCAATGGGAGCTTTTCCCAGTTTTTGGCTGATTTCATGAATGGTGGCTGTACAAAGATTCCCACCTCAACAGCAGCTTTTCCCAATTTTTGTCTGCTTTTGGGAAAAGGGAACACCAATCTCTTCCCAGTTTTTGGCTGTTTTGTGACTGCTGGTTGTGCAAAATTCCCACTTCAACAGGAGCTTTTTCAGTATTTGGCTGATTTCATGAGTGGTGGCTATGCAAAGATTCCCACCTCAACAGGAGCTTTTCCCAGTTTTTTCTGCTTTTGGAAGAAGGGAACACCAATCTCTTCCCAGTTTTTGGCCACTTCTGTGACTGGCGGCTGTGCAGAATTCCCAGCTCAACGGGAGCTTTTCCCAATTTTTGGCCACTTTTGTGACTTCTGGCTATTCAAAGATTCCCAGCTCCATGGGAGCTCTTCCCAGTTTTTGGTTGATTCTGTGACTGGTGGCTGTGCAAAATTCCCACCTCAACAAGATCTTTTCCCAATTTTTGGCCACTTTTGGGAGAAGGGGAGCCATGGCATGGTGGGACAGCAGCCTGGGGTGCTGTCCCATCCCAGCTGCTCCCAACTGGAGCATTCCCCAAGGAAGTTGCCCTGCCCCATCTGGGCAGCAGATTTAAAGCCCAAAGGATGGAAAAGACCTCTGAGTTCATCCTTCCTGCCAGCAGCCATTAGATACATTTAATTGTCAGGTGATGGGACTTCCACTGTTTCTTTGAGGGAAAAAACCTCCCATACACAGCTGAGCTCAGGGACACTTCAACCACGGGCAGGGCAGCAGCTCCAGAGCACATGACTAGGGTTGAAACGAGGTTTTGGAGGCAAAACATGGCCTGAGCAGGTTGTTGTATTATTTTTCCAAGGTCACTGTTGGAATGAATATCTGGCAGCCTTTATCTCATGGCTGGGAAATTTTACTGTACTTGCAGAAAACAACCGATGTTTCTCATCCTGCTGCCCGACTCCTCGCTGTTTGTGTTGGTTTAACTTCCCTGACCCCAAAAAACACAAAACTGGAGCAACGTGGGCTGGAAGTGGAGCCCGAGGTGGATGTGAGTGATGTGTGTAATACAGTAAAGGACTGGGAAACAAACACCCAGCAAGCATCCTGGATGGAAACTCTTTCATCTGCATCGATCATTGACGTCCCTGCTGACAGAGCGTGGCTCTGCCAGCGGCCTCTGATCACTTTGAAATGCCTCACAAAAAACGTCTCCCTGCACTTAAGGTTTTCCGCTGCTAAGAAATATCTTAATGCTAAAGATTTGTTTACAAGGGGTGGCTGTTTCCACTTGCTGGAGCGCTTAAAAAGTTGTTTTTTCCAACCACAAAGTAGATCTAAACATGAAGTGTTTCTCAAGTTGGGTTTCCAGCTCCTAGACTGCTATAAACATTAAGTTTCATTGGTTTAAAGCAAAATACGGCAAAAAAAATTGCTGCTTCCACTTCACTTCTCATAATGTAAAAGAAAAAGAAAAAAAGGATGTTTTAAAAGAAGTTTTATTTTTAAAAGGTTCATTGTGCAATGGCCTGTGGTTGAAAACAGGGTCATGGGGACAAAGCACTTCCCTGTTTGCACTGATGGTGCTGGAGGTGGGTTTGGGTCCTGTCCCCTTCCCTGCCACTCTGCTGGGAGGGGGAGCTGAGCAGTGTCAGCTCTCCAGGCAGAGGACTGGAGATCCTGGAGCCTTCCAAGGCAGGGAGCTACCTGCAGAGTGGCTGGTGGTGGATTCTTTGGGGCTGTGAAGCCATGAGGTTCGAGCTCTGCTCTGAGGGGACACTGAGCCCTCTGCTCTCAGTTGTCCCCAGTGTTTGTAACAATTGTCCTTGCAAAAAAACCCTTTCCTAAGCCTGGGTTTATTTGAGGGTCAAGCCTGGGAATGGGAGATCTTCCACCTGAAGAACTGTCCTGAAAAATAAAATATTCCTGGGACTGTCCAAAGCCAGGTTGGACAGGGCTTGGAGCACTCTGGGCTAGTGGAAGGTGTCCCTGCCCATGGCAGGGGTTGGAATGAGATGAGCTTTAAGGTCCTTTCCAACCCAAACCATTCTGGGATTCAGTGGTGATGGTGATGACCATCATCCCCCCACTGTCCAGGCTCAGCTCTTCCTCAGGATTTTGTGATGGCTGTCTGCAAACAGCCCAAACGAGTGATTTCTGTTTGAAAACAAGAGTTGCTGGATCATCACACATTCCCAGCTGGATCACTGGAAGTGAATGATCAATAGAAAAACAATTTTTCTATTGAATTTTAAATTACAGAATTTCCATTGAATGTTTCTCTTGCTGGTTTGGAGTGGAAAACACAGTGTCTGGAAAATATTCCTGTGATATAGAAATGTCTCTTGGATCAGCTGTAATGCCACTAACTGCCCCAGCAGCTCCACAAAAAAAGGGCTCATACCCAGGTTTTATTTCTTACAATATTTTTGCAATCTCTGTAAAATTAATGAAGTTCTGGCATTGGTGGGAATTAATTAATGACTTGAGAGTCCTTAACTTCCGATGAACTCTGCCTGGGCTGCACCTCCTTATGCCTTCCATATCTGAGTGGTGAAACCCGAGCCAGGGCAGGACTGGCTGCTGAGTGCTGGGAGAAGCTTTTCCTCGGGCAGGAAGGGAGAGCCACTCTGTGCTGGCCCCACCTGGGGCTCAGGTTACACTAAATCTGCTCTCACATCTCCCAGCAGCCCATCAAAACTCCTGCCAGGCCACTCTGCTGCTCACCCCCGTGCAGGATCTGTCCCCACGCTGCTGGGGATGTCACCTGGCCTCTGTCCCTGCCCTCCAGCTCAGAGGGAACTTCCCGTGGGATCTGGATAATGCCAAGCAAAGAGCCCTGAGCTCAGAGCTAGCACACTCCCATCAGCTCTGCTGGGTGCTCCTGTGATGCCACTCTAGCAATTCTGGAAGCAAAATGTGAAAACTCCAGGGTTTTTTTGCCTGTCTGGTGTATGCTTGCTTTCCTTATGGGAAATTCACTCTCAGTGAATTGAACTGAAGCTGAAAACTTCTTTAAATACAGCTTAGGCAGTTTATGTGTTCAAACTCAAATGCTGCTTCAATACTTTGGCTCTAAATTTATTATTCTTATCAAGAAAGGCACATCTTGAGCTGTCAGCAAGCTCCTGGGTATTTTCAGACGACTCTGAGGTAGAATTTCCTTGCTGCTATTCCCATGTCCTTTGCACGAAGGAAGGAGTTGCCCATCCCACAGTCTGGTTGAAATGTCAAAATTAAGTGATTTTTAACATCCTGAGGGTAAAAACATATTTTGCTTCCTGGTTGTTGTTCTTTTATGAGGCGCCTTGACTCAAAATAGTTGCACGAGTCTTTTCTTGATGAAAAGGAAAGCCACTTGTATCTCCAAAACATTTCAAGTGGAAATTGCTGATGCACTCTCACTTTAGCCAAAAATATAAAAGCACTTCAGGACGATTAAACAATAAATGTCTGTCATTCTCCTCCACAGTCACTTCTCTGTTTCCCTCGTGATGTTGTTCATTTAAATGTGACCACAACATCCAAGTTTCCTATGGTCAGAGTTTATCCTGGTCTTTCTCATTTCCATCTGAAGATCTTCATTCTCTCTGCAGCTCAGGAACAGTGCAGGAAAATCCACATGTCAAAGCATCCATGTGGGAAGGGACAGGGAAGAGTTCAAGAGCAGCAAAAAAACCCTTTTCCTTGATTTCCCCTGATCCAAGTCAGCCCAAAAGAAGGAGCCCAGTGCTGTGGTTGGCACAGCCGTGGTTGGCACACCGTGGTTGGCACAGCCGTGGTTCCCTGTTGGAGCAGCACAAGGACACCTGAGCTGGGCTGGGCACGGCACAATGCTCAGAAATCAGGGAAGGTTCATCTCCAGGCAGGGATGGCTGCAAGGAGACAACTCACAGAATACACAGAGCCTCAGCAGTGGCACGGTGCAGAAATGGGAACAGGATATGTTTTTCCCATGGTTTGGGAACAATGTGAATACTTTCTCACACACTGTTGGTGAAGCACTTTGGCACACCTGTGCACTTGGACAGCTCTATTATAATCCAAGGTCTCCTGCTCAGCTGCTAAGGGCTCTTTTCCTCTCTAAGAACATGGATTGATTATGTGGAAACATGATTTGGTTTTGTATTTGTGCTGGATCGTGGATCAGGAGGAAGTTGCAGCATGTTCTGGCTCCCGAGCAGAGCTTTCTGCTCCACAGCTCGGAGTGAGAGAGGAGCAGGGACAGCCCGGAGATGTTTACACAGCTCCCTTTTTATTTTGACCATCCTGAATAAAGAAAAACTGTTTACATGCTCCAGAGGATGTTTTGCCACTGTCACTTCCTACAGAAACGTCCTCAAGTTTCGAGTGCTGGCAGAGACAAATCACTGCTTGTGCCTTTGGCTGGAGTCCCCCAGGAGAGAGCACACAGCTCGCTCCTCCCTGGGCCCATCAATCCTGTAATCAGCCCTGCCAGATCCAAACAAATCACAGTTGCTCCAGGGGCATCCGCATCTTGTTATTGCAGATGATTTTGGGTGGGATGCAGAGCAACAGGAGATCCCTGGGCAGGTGGGATGAGCTTTGTCCTCAGCTGTCCCCACCCCGCTCCTGGTGGGAAGCACACAGCCATTCAATGCCATTGGCTTCTTAAATATCCCCTTCAGTGAATTTAGAGCTGCATTTTATATTTAAGGATCCGTTTGGCATGGTCAGGGGGTGGAGACAGCACAGAGGTGCTGCTCTGAGAAGTGAATCCTGTGTCACCTCCTGTTTTGAAAGTTAGCAGAGGTCCAGCTTGTTTTTCCTTCTCTCCAGATTATTCCTCACCCTCCTCAGTCCCAGGCTCAGCACTGGTAGAAATAAAGATCCCCTCAGAGTGTAAATTTAGAGTCCATCATATTTGAGCACCACACCAGAGCCAAACTCTCAGATTCCTGAGCTCCTGCAGCTCCAGTTCTGTTGGTGCAGTCGTGTCCCGTAGGTGGGACAGCACGAGGTGTTTTTCTGAGCTGTAAAATAGGGTGACTGCAGTCAATTCAAAGTTTACCATTTTCCATCCCCACGCAGAACCAAACAGGGCACAAAAAGCCAGAGAATTGCAACATTTTCCCCATAAATGTCCTTTAAAAATGTTTTCAGCGATCGTTTTGGCACGGAAGCACAATTTCCATCAAAAAACTGTTGAAGGACAGGACGGTTCCCCTCCTTTCCCCTCCACAACCGGGAAGGATAATTTGTCCCTGCAAAAACCATAAGAAATTTTCCAGCTCAGGAACCAAGGCCCAGCCAACACCTGACCACGTGTGTGCAGGAGCGCGGAGATGCCGAGGGAGCCGCGTTCCCTGCGGAGCGCAGCCCGTGCCATGCTCAGCCTTGGAGCGAGTCAGGAGAAGTCAAATGAAGAAAACACATGAGGCAGCATCACGCACAGGGGCCGAGCTACCTGGGTTTTATAACATCCACCCGGGTTCCAATTTCATCTGCTTGGCAAACGCTCTCCTGGTGGAAATAATTGAGGCCCGAGAGTCAAAAGCGATGGAGGAAATATCTAAGCTATGAAATGTCAAGTTGCTTTCCAAAAGGGTTCCAATCTCCAACCACATCAAGAAGGGGTGTCTGAAAAGACAATCAGGATTTTGGTCAATTAAATGTAGTTTTTGTAGTTTTTCTTTTGGGTGGGGATGCAGGGCTAGAGGAATGCCCGGCTTGGGGAGGGGTTTATCCTCCACAACCCTGCAGACCTTGTTTTTCAGCTGCAGGTCCTGGGATATTTTCTCCTCAAGGATTTGCAATCCTTGCAATTTGCAATCCTCCTTGCAATCTTGAACCTTGGTGGCTTCCCTGTGTGTCTCCTCTGCTCTGTTAGCCTGGACAATATTCCCAGCTCTCACCCCAAGATGCTGCTCCACTGTGGGTGACAAAAGACTTCCCTGCACCAGGTCCCTGCAGAGCTTTGTTTCTGGGACTTTGAAAAGCCAGCAGAAAGGGAGGCACAAAAATAACAGCCAGAAAGGAGATTAAAGCTTAAATATAATCAGGGAACTTTGGGACTGGGTTGGGTGGGGATGAATCACTCCAGGTATAAGTAAGGAAGGACCACAATTTTCTGTAAATTCCATTCAGATTATCCTAAGTGGGTGATTTGGGAGCTCATTATTTTCATTTTTGTTTTGTGTTGGGGAGATGAAACCTTCAACACTTCCAAACTGCAGCCAAGGAGGTAAATATTAATTCTCCAATTAACTCCTACTAAAACTACATTTCGACCTGAGAGTGCAGAACCTGCTGCACAGAGGGATTAATTTCAGATAAATATCAGCCACATCTATTGCCCAGCAAACCCTTAAATAAATAAAGAGGTTCAGAGTGGAAAAGTCATTCCTGAACATGAACCATGAGGCATCATTGATGTCTTAGAACTGGATATCAAGGGTACCAACCACTCACTCTTCCACTGGACAACTTGTTCCTCATCCCTGAAGAAGCAGGAATTCTGTAATTACTCTTTCAGGGTTCTTTGGAGCCTCTCAAACTTCATAAAAAAGGGGAAAGAAAGATGAATGTATTCTTGAACACACCAAAAAAAAAAAAAAGACTCAGCTTTATTTTCCTGGGGGAATTGAACTATATTCGTTTACATCCTGTGGTATGAATAAATAAACAATCCCTAACCAATTTCAGACTTGCTGCTGTTTTGGCTGGCAGAACCTTTGCTTGGAAAGGCTCAGCTAACGCTGCTCTGACCAGCTCCCATTTTCTCCTTCCCCTCACTTCCCTGCCCCTGGGCCTCCCCACTTCCACTCTCCCTCCTTGCTGATCATTTTCATGTTTCCTGGTTTCCTCTGTTGCCTTTTTTTTTGGTGACAAGCTCCTTTCCACATCCATATTTTAATTATTCTCCGTTGCCAAATTGTCTCTTGTTGCACTCTGACAAGGAGGTGGTGTCCATAAAATTCGGATTTATGGATTGGGGATTAATAGCGCAGGGATGTGGGATAAATAACATATTTAAAATAAGCTACTGAGTCCTGCAGGATGGTTCAGGGGTCAAGTCCTTGCAACCTCTGCTGTCACTGAACCTTGGTGGCTTCCCTGTGTGTCTCCTCTGATATGGTGCAGACACCACTCCCAGCTCTCATCCCAAAATGCTGCTCCACTGTGGGTGACAAAGGATTTCTCTGCACCAGGTCCCTGTAGAGACTTGATTCTGGGGCTCTGAAAAGCCAGCAGAAAGGGAGGTACAAAAATAACAGCTGTGGGGGAGATTAAAGCTTGAGGATAATCAGGGAACTTTGGGACTGGGTTGGGTGGGGATGAATCACTCCAGGTGTAAGTAGGGAAGGACCACGATGGTTCCTTTCCATCCCTGGGCTCGTTCCCACCACCAGCAGGCTCTGAGGGTGCCTCAGCCATGGCTGTGGTGCAGAGGAGGAGCTGCACTCTCCATCATCCCCCTCATTTGGGGGTGTTGGGGCCAAAGATCCCTGGGGAGCCTTTGGGAACAGAATCCTTCATTTCACTGGGGCTGGCTCACTGCTGTCTCCTTCCAGCACAGGACACCAGGCCATCTGGGGACAGGGCAAGGACCTCTCTAAACCCCCAGGCTGAACCCACACCCTGGCAGGTGCTGAGTGCATCAACGTTGGATTTCTTCCCTCATATAAATCCAGCAGGGCAGAAAACCATCCTGGAGGCGAAGGCAGCTTGGAAAATGCTGTTTATTCCCTTGAACTCCCTGCGAAAGACACAATAGAACAATGGGCTGGAGGCGATGGAGAGGCAAAGCCCTGAGGTCACCTTCTCCTGTCCCAGCTGGTGCAGCATTGTTCCCTGATGGGAATTTCTGCCCGTGGCTCAGCTCCGTGACCATGTGTTTCCTACCACTGCTGCTCCCTCCCCCAGTCCTTCCGCCTCTTTGTTACTCCCTCAGAGGCCAGGATTATTAATTAAACCTCGCTCAGGCCCTGGGGGAGATCGGTATGAGGAACCTTTATCTTAGAGATAGGGAGCTGATGCAAAAAGAATGGGGATGGCCTTGGGAAAGGCACAGTAAAGAGGCAACATCCATGGCAGGAGTGCCCGTGGGGCTCGGCAGGGACCCAGAGCAGGCCTGGGAGGAGGATCCTGATGGGCACCTTGGCAGGGCTGGGCTCAGGAGAAGTGCCAAGAGGCAGGAGGGTCCTGGGATGGCACTCCTGGGGCTGTCTGCCTCTGGGATGAGAGCTTGGATCTCCACAAAGCTTCATCAGAGCTTTTGAGGCACCATGCACCCGAGGATATGGGTGATGTGGGGTTTGCTGGGACAGGGATTGACCCTCAAACATTTGAGCTCCCGTTGGTTGTGCACAACATTATCTGTGTGGGTGGCTAAACCCTCTGTCCTTACTAATCTGAAAGAAACTTCTTTTTCTTCAAATTACCTTCAAGAACTGTCCACAGGAGAGAAACCCCCCAACAACACAGAGCAATAAACAACGTGAAATAATCTCTGAACTCCATCCCATGGTTAGCAGGGGGCTTGGAGGACTCAGTCTCCCCTCCAGCAGCACTTGCAGGCACAGCTGCACGTCCTTCCTGTTCCACTCAGGACTGTGTATCTCCACCAGGATGATTTATTCCAGCAAACAAACCTTTCTGGGGAAGAGCCCAATGGCAGGGAAGTGGCAGCAGCTCCTCGGGAGGCACAGGCAGCAAAGGACCTCCTGTTCTGGCTTGGGATCAGGGACAAGGCCAACACGGGGGGCTCAGGGAGGAACTCATTATCATTTATTAAATATCTGACACCCCCCTCTCAGCACAGAGATAAATATCCACACATTTAACACAACCTAATGGGTTTTGCAGGATTCAGGGAGTGCTGCTGCTCCAGTTGTCTGAGCTGGCGGCTCCCAGTTTGTGGCCATATGGTTGGCTGTGAATTGGGCTAATAAAAATGGAGTGAACGTTTTTTCTTCTTCTTTTTTTTTTTTTTTCCCTCTTTTATTTTTTTGTTCTTCCTGACCCTACTCAGTGCCATAAATACCTGTGTGTAGCAGAGGGTTTATAAATAGCACAGTAGCATCCACTGACACCAGACTGGTGTTAAGTCTGACTTAACAGTCAGGCTCTGGATCGCAGCAATGTGGAGCTGGAGCGGGCTGGGAGAGGAATATGTGGCCAATAAAGATTTGGGAAGCTTAAAGTCATTCAGAAAGCTCAAAACTGGGCAAAAAAAAAAAAAAAAAAACTATACCAGTCTGCTATGGGACAAGGTCCTGAAATGGAAACGCCTTGAGCCAATATTGCCCCTCTGAGGTAGCCCTGAAATTCCAAATAAATTTACGGCGGAGCTGACAGCGAGCTTGAGTAACTCGGTGTGTCTGGACGTCTGGCCCAGTCCAATAATAACATGAAAGGGAATTTTGTGCATATCCTTTGCTGATCCGGAAACTTTGGACTCGGTTTTTGGTTTTTGCAGCTTTTTTTTGTATTTTGCTTTTTTTTTTTTTTTTTTTTTTTTGTTTCGACGGCTGTCTACAAATTGTCGGATTCTCGAAATGGATCTGTGATTCCTGAGAGTCCATAAATTTTCTCAGCAGTAGCTGCTGGTATGTGACACTTCTTCAGGTCCAGTGCCAATCAGGAGTTATTCAGCTCCTACAGTAACAATCCCCTTCCCTTACGGGATTGCCTTGGTTTCTGCCTCTCCCAGGCATTCACAAACCGTGAGCCAATGCCCAAAACTCCAGCAACTGGACTTTCAAACCTGATTATTTTTAGTAAAAATGTATCAAAATCGGTACTTTTTTGTTTGCTTTCTCGTTTCTGAGCCTGTAGGGCTTCCACATCCCCTCTGCTGGAAACCAGGCTTCAAAATGAAGCACGCTGCAGTTCCCACGTAAATCCCACACTCTGGAAGATAGAAGGGAAAGGTTTTCCCAAGAAGTCTGGGTTTTGATGGAGTTTTGGATCCTTTGACAGATGATCCAAGTGTGAGTGCCAGCTGAGGCTTCTCCCTCTGTTGGGGATTTCCTTCTGTGTCTGTTCCCTGGGGATTTGGGGCTCTTGCAGAACGTCCTTCAGCAGAGCCAGTGAGAACATCTCACCTCTTGCTGTTTTTGTGAAAATCTGATGGAGATCTGGTGTCTGCTGCCATCAGAGCAGTGGCCACGCACAGATTGCACTGGTTGCCTTCAAAAGTCAGCTCTTTCCAGGAAAAGGCTTTTGGAGTATTTTGAAGCTGAGTGGACAGATAATCTTTACCTCAGTCATGACTGAGAACAGCAGCATCAGCACAGAGCTGATCCCACACAGGTCAGAACACTCAGACCTCTCCTTTCTCCTGAAGAATTGAAGGAATTGAAGAATTGTGAAGTCTGTAGAGAAAAAAACCATCATTTTCCTGGTGGCAATTGAGTTTTTCTTCCTAGGGTGTCTTCTAAGGGATACTTGTGCCCAGAGAGGCAGGAATTGGGTTTGTCCTTGGGAACCTCTGGTTCTTCCATTTTTACTCATGGTAGCACATTGCCAGACTAACCTGAGGACATCTCACCACAAAGAGGTGGAAATGGATGAGCTTGAGGGATGCTGTGCTGCTCTTTGGAGGGAATCCCACCATGGATACTGCTCCTTTTGGCTTTTATGGTTTTCAGGATGAGAATCAGTCCTTTTCCCTTCCCTTGTGGCTGTTAGTCCTTCAGTCCTCTGTAATTCCCACTGCAGTTTTTCCCTGCCTCACGCTGCTGTGTTGAGATAAGAGCAAAGATTTTCAAATATTGGTTCTTCTGCTGAGGTGAAATGTTGGATTATGCCCTTTTCTGACCCAGAGATGGGGCAACTGAGAGGTGTTCTAAAAACTTCTATTCTATTTTCAGTCTCATGTGAAGGATGAGACAATACAGATCTTGTAATTCACATTGAAACATCTCTGGATGGAGACAGCAAAGCAAGGAGACCTTCATGGTGTCCCACAGGGACCCAAGGCTTGATGTAGCTATACAACCCCTCCAGTTCCTTCATTCCTTCCCTTCAAAACAGCTCCCCTGTCCAGGACCTTTCTTTCTTCCCAAACTTTTTAATGCAAAACCTTGAGTGCCCTTTTCAACCAAGATGTCCAAAATGTCCATGTTTCATTTCTCTATTGTCCTCTTCTCCTTCTCCCTTCCTCCCTACCTTCCCAACCCTTCTCCCTTTCATTTTATTTTTCCATGAGCAGCAACAAATGAAAGGACATCCACAACATTCACATCCAGCTCCTGAACCTCAGTTCGTTTTCTTTTTCCTTCTCTCCACAACGTTAAATTGCTCTGACTTTCTGAGCGAGTTTTATCTCACAAAATAAATGGGGCTGAGCTTTCCTACAAGCAGTCCTGAGCCACACTGGGCACGGCAGGATGTGTTGAACCACCTTTTTCTTCGCTTCCCAAAGCAAATTCCACTTTCCTCCACACATTAAAGCAGACGGGAAATCATTTGAGCCCTTGGTATAAGTCAAACCTCTCCAGTAAGGTAAATGTTTTTCCTACAAATAATGCCCTGCATGTTTGATCAACTTTGAAACCACAATATCTATAAGCACCTCAAATGTTAAACAAGGCATGAGCCAGATGTATTTACCAGCCAGGAGACTTAAAAGCCATTCTTGACGTCAAGCTGTGAAGATCAAATATTCCAACTTGGTGGCTGCCAATACGGTTCCCAAGCATTGTCCAGATCCAAACCCCATTGTACTTGTTTTTGTTTTTGGCTTTTCCTCAGACCACTGGTGTTCTTAAATAAATAAGTTTCTAGGTCAGCTTGCTGATGGATGTTAATATAGCCATGATTTAAATCCAGTGGTGATATCAGCTTCTAATAAGGGATAAATCAATGGCTGCGGTCGCTGTGCAAACATGTAGGGAATAACCTGGATTTCTGAGTGGTTTTTAGGGTGGGATTGGGTTTGGGTTTGTACTGATGACTTCTCTGGGCAGGTTACAGAGCAATTGCACAAATTCAGGGCTGGATTCTGAAACTGTGGCTCAGGTTTAGTGGCAGCAGCACCACAAAGTGATGACGCTCGTGGACTAAATGTCCTGAACCAGACCGAGTGTGTTGGATTGTGACTCTCCACCCATTGCCATCAATGAGCACATAAAAATCTGGCTCTGACACCTCTTGGACAAATACACCAATTTTCCATATACTGATCAACAGTTTTCCATATCCTGATCAACACTTATGGCCTTCATGGAATTCCAGCTGGGTGCAATTATTGTCCACAGTGTGCACGGATTGCTGCATCAGACCTTGAGATAATCTGAAATGCTATGAGGTTGTTAAAAAGGCAATAAACCTCATTTGCATTTACTCAGCTGTGAGAGATTTAAGGGTGAGGATTTTATGGTGAGGGTCACACGAGGATTTTCTCTTCTTTTTCTTCAGCTTTGTTTTAGGAACAACCTTTGTCCCACCTGGATGCAGGAGGGACCACACCTCCTGGGAAAACAGGGATGCAGGGGGAGTGTTCTTGCACTCGGAATATTTTGTCCCTCAAGGATCTGATGGGATGTCCCAGGCTGTGTCCCCTCCTGCCCCAGCACCCTGGACATGCCCAGCAAAGGATGTAACTGGTAAATAATCCCATATGGAATAATTAAAGCATGTTCTAAATGTTCTTTTTAAAACACAAAACAAGGAGAAAGGATGAAAGGACAAAACCTGGCACCCACCGTGCTGTTCAGGATGAACAGGGAGAGAAAAAAGTACCTGGCTTAGGCAAGCCCTGGGTGATCCAGACACCACAGGGCTCTGAAGTGTCTGCCTCTCCCCAAATTTAGTCTCTCAGTCTGATGCTGCTCAGCCTTTACACCCCAGCGCAAGTCTGAGCCGGATGCCCCTGATTTAGTGCTGGCTCTTTGTCCAGGAACACCGAATGTGTGGAAGGTCCAGAGGCACAGACTGCAGCATCCTCTCCTCGAGCCCCTGAAATACAAATTAGCCAGTCTGGTATTCAATCACGGGCTGTTCTTACAGCACTTTTTCTCTCTGCACTTTGATTTTCCACGGCTGTTGCCAAGACAGAGGCTCTCCAGGACCCCCTCCCAGCCCATCCCATCTTGTCCAATCCCCTGGTTCTTCATCCTTGCTTTTTCCCTTTTTATTTTCCAGATCAGATCTTGGCTCCTTCTACCCTTTCTCTTCCCCACTGGCTTTTGTGGCCTGTTTGAGAGCTCGTTGGTGTGTCTGATGAGTGCCCATGAAATCTCTCCTCGCTGGCACTGCCTTGCCCCAGTGTTCCCAGCACTGACTGGGCTGGTGTTTTTTTAATATTAACTTCTTCTGCCTTCCTCCTGGGTGTTGGACTGCAATGAAAAGGGCAATGAATTAATGAAATATCTACTGAAGCTGACTTCAAATGATCCTAAGAAAAAATAAATTCTGAGTCCTACTTAGTCCTGATTAGCTCAATTACCTGCCAGTACAGGCTGCTTCTTTATATTTCCTAATTCTTTGCCCAAGCTATTATTAAATGTCTGAAGGAATTGCCTTCCTCTGCTTTCCTTGAGGAAATAATTCCAGTGCCTAATAGCTCTCCCTGGCAGGAAAACTCTGCTGAAAATCTTCTTTTTGCACCTCCTCCCTTCACCCGGACGACACTGAGCAATTCCTGTCTGTCCTTGAGGAATATACGTCTTCACATATTCATAGGTAATTATTATTTTTTCCACTTTCACAAGGATTTGTGCCACAAAGTGGTTACACTTCAAAGATCCCAGCCTCAGATACTTTGGGAACATTGCCTCATTATCTGCAGCTACCAGCAGAGACATCCAGCTTCTCATCTGAGCTCCAGAAGTTGGCACCAACCCCAGCTAAAGGAGCACTTTGGGCTCTACCCCTGACTTAGGAGAAGTCTGGGGCTTTGGGAAGTGACACCCAATCATGGCAACATTCCCTCTCCCTCTTCACTGGGTCCTCAGCCACAATCCAGCCAGACAGGACATCCTTACTTGGAAATGAAATGTGAGGAGCTGCTTTTGCTTCAGGAGGCTCAGTGCTCTCCCCAAGGGGCTCGGCAGGAGCTGTGAGGAGTGAGGTGGGATCCCTGGGCTTAGCAAGGCTGCTTGGTTTGCCTGGGTTGCCCCCCAGCAGCAAAACATGCAGCACATGGAAGGTTTTATTGTCCCAACCTGTTGTGGCAGTGCAGGAACCGCCTCAGGGTTTTTATGGCATCTTTCAAGCACGATGGATGCGTCCAGAGAATTTTGTCACGGAGAGAAACACTCAGAAGGATGAAATAGAAAATCAGGTGGAGGTGAAGTCTGAGGGAGAGGCACAGAGAGTCCTGACACCTCCCCAGGGCTGGGGAAATCCCTGCCTCGGGGAACTGAGCAAAGCAGTCAGCTCTGCTGCATTATTAGGGTCCTTTAAATTCCAGGAGGTGCCCACAGGGCTGGGCTCCCACCCAGGGAGGAGCTCAGGGGTCACTGGAAGCCTGAGAACATTTAGGCAGCAACTCCAGTCCTGGTCTTGGGGACTTTGAGCAGGGCTGAGCAGGGATGTGCCCAGTGCATCCCCTCTGTCAGCACTGCACAGCTGGATGCAGGGCCCACCTGCACATCTGGATGCAGGGCAGGATGCAGGGCCTGCCTGAACATCTGGGTGCAGGGCAGGATGCAGGGCCTGCTGCACATCTGGATGCAGGGCAGGATGGATGCAGGGTGGGATGCAGTGCCTGCCTGCACATCTGGGTGCAGGGTCGGATGCAGGGTCTGGCTGCACATCTGGGTGCAGGGCAGGATGCAGGGTCTGCTGCACATCTGGATGCAGGGCAGGATGGATGCAGGGCAGGATGCAGAGCCTGCACATCTGGGTGCAGGGCAGCACCATTGCCCGTGCCTGCCCGAGGGCTGTTACATGACTCACGTTTTAATTCAGCATCTTCAAAAGCTCTAATCTCAGAGAGAGACAAATGTGCTTAATTGCTGCTTTGGTAGGGCTTATCACACCCCTCGCTTTTGGGATTTTGGGGCTGGCAGCCTCCTGCACCCCTCCAGCTCCTGATGGAGACACCCCCATTTCACACTCTGGATTAAAAAAGATTTTGTTGGGCAGCCAGAGCTTCTCTGGAGCCCATCAAGCCCAGAACTCAGTTATTATTTCATAAAGTGCTCTGTAACTAAAGTGATTTACAGCCTTCCTGGGGGCTGAGCATCCCAGCCCGCCAGACTCCAGACTGATGGGAATTTAAAGGGCTTAGTTGAAAACTCCCAGAAAATAAAATAAAACAACGAGTGATCTGCATGGAAATTATTCCCTGCCACAATGGCATCAGCAGAAATGCCCAGTTTATCTATTTATAGCCTTATCTGTGTCTAAATAGCCATAAATAGCAGTGTAAAACACTGCAGCTCGATGGATGTGTGGGGATGTCTTTTCCAGCCACTGAGATGTTAAATCAATTTTATAACAAGTTGCTTTTCCAGCCACTGAGTGGCTGTAAATGTTAAGTGTTTTTACAGGCGATTTTTTCCCCAGCTGCTAAGCAGCTTTAAATGTTATCAAAAAAAAAAAAAAAAGTTGCTTTTCCAGCTGTTCAACCACTCTAAGCATTTTTAATGGATTTTTTTTTTAACTTGCTAAAACCTATTTATATTTTACTCACAAAGCAAGTGCAAAATTGTCCTGGCTCTGTCTAGGTCTTGTTTTTATTGTATTTTTTTTTTCTTTCTCGAAACCTGTGAATAAAAATTCTTTCTCTGTCTGAGGAAACTATTTTTTTATTATTATTATTTTTGAGGAGAGAAGGGGCTTTGCTTTAACGAGTCCAAGATGAACATTATGAGTTCATCTCAGCATTTAGATACCTCAAAAGCACCGTCCTTGTGGTACATTCAATGGAAACACTGTTCTTGTGGTATGTTCAATGGAAATACTGTACTTGTGGTATTTTCAATGGAAAAAAATATTATTGTGGCTTTTCCAATTCAGGAAATGCTGGTCGGTCTTTAAACCAGGGGAAAAGGAGGGAGTGGAGGGTGAGAGAGCTAAATTGAGGTGACAGCGAAATGGAAGAATTATTTTATTGTAACGAGGTGGGGAGAGATATACGAAGAGTTTCGGGCAGGAAAATGGAAAATTCTTGCGGCCCTTGAGGATTCATAACAGTGGGAGAAGGAAAAAGCTCTGGAGTGGTGCTAAGGGAAAGGTGTAGGATGAAGCTGGGAAGGAAGAAAGGTTTGGTGGAAAAACAGAACAAAAAGAGAAGGAGCAGCGCAGGGATGTGTTAGGCAAAGGGGGATAAAGATGAGAAATCTGCTGTTAAATGTAACAATTAAGGAAAGGCACGAGCAATCCCGTTATTTTTGGTCCCAAAGTCAAGGATCCAAAGTATTGCTGCATGTTCAGAGGAATTAAAGGATTTTACTGTTGATTTAACAGCAGTGAAAGGCCCCCGGCCAAACCCATCCTGTGACTGCATCAGGACTTGTTGTGGTCACTCTGGAAGAAGACTTGTAGAACTTTGGATCTTTTATCCAAGGTTTATCCAAGGCTTGGAATCAGCCAGGGAAAGGTGGGGATGAGGTGGCCCTTCCCACTGAGGCTGGAGCCTGGAAATGCCATTTCTGCCTCTAAATCCACCAAGGTTCCGTAAAAAACATTCAAATTGCAACAATTAGGAAAAAAATAACAAGGAGAAAATTCAAATTAATCTTGATATCCATTAATTCTTTGGGGAAAAGAAGTAGGATTTGGTTTAGGCAGGAAATAGGCAAGAAGTTCTTCCCAGTCTGACACTCTGAGTAATAATAATTTTTAGAGATGTTTATGAGGTGGGTGTCATTCCCCTGGCTGGATCAGCTCCATGGTTCATGGATTCAGATGAACTCAGAAACAAACAGACAATTACAGCAAAACCCACCAAATATCCATGTAAACACCATGGTTTTGTTGTTTTAAAAGGAAATATTCCATATTCCCATGTGTGGAGAAGTAAGAATTGGTTTTCTTTTCACTTAAACCCATGAGGTTTCCCTCTGCTCTCCTACCAGGTCAAGATCTGATCAACTTCTCCAGTCTGCAAAAATTCAATTTACAGCAGATTCAAAGTGTGCTTTAGTCAAATATTGGATTCATCCAAATTTGCAATAAAGTTCCTTTGGCCATGTCCTCATCTCTTTGTCTTTGCTTTCGAAGAATTTTGGAGTTTTCAGGTTTTGCTGGCCAAAAACATAGTGGAAAGGGAATTTTGGAATCACACAGAGAAGTATTTACAGAAAGTGACATTTTGGGTTCCACCAGGAAATATTTGCACCAGATGTGCTCCCAAATGCCTCCAGCCAGGACTGAAAACCCCACCACGTGATCAGGCAGGGTTTAGCAACTCTGATCAGATTCTGAAGGCTCCTAACAACTCCCCAGAGCAGAGAGATCAGAAATTTGGTGTTTCTGGAACAAACTTGGTCTGATAAAATCCAAGGCCCCAGGAAATCAGTGGGAAGATTTCTTGTCTCTTCAGGAGCTTCAGGTCAACCCCATCAGGAATGGACTTGTAAAAAAACCCCAGAATTTGCTTTTAGATCGTCCATAAGGAGAAGGGAAAAGGTAGCAAGTGGATTAATATCCAAAACATTTTAATTTCCTGGAGATTCATTACAGTTGTAAATCCTCTTGGATCTTCTTTGTGTTCACTAAAAAAACTGAGTTAACAACTTGCATCACCTCACAGTTGTCCCCACTGAGCATAATTTCATCAGCCTGTTGTTAAACCCACGCATATTTAAAACTGGAATTCTGTGCTGAATATTGGCTCATCGGATCTGAGGCACTTGGAATAATTTTGGAGTGACACAACAAATCCACAGTGGTTGCTTGTGGGAATTGCTGCTGGTGCTGAGGTCCTTTGAGGACAGGTGGCAGATTTTGGGGTAAAACATCTTTGTGTTTGGGCTGGTTTTTAATCCTTCTTGATTGAAACGTTCCTCGTGCTCTCTCCCAGGTTGCCCCATGAAGGATCTCTGAACCCCAAAGTACAAATTGCTCTCTGGGCAGCCAGACAGTTCCAATGTGTGTCTTTATTTCTATTTTCCTGGTTTAGAATGGCAGTTCCTTGCTGGAATGGGAGGCCCTGACCCCTCCTGCTCTCTTGGGTGGCACAGGTTTCTCTCCAGCAGGTTCCAGAGCTGAGACCAGCCCGGTGGTGATTCCATCTTTAGCCACACAAATCCCATGGATGCTCTCCCTCTCTGGGCATGGGTGGATTTGTGCTCCATGAAATCAAAGGAGGTGCTGGGTACATGGATTTTGGCCTCTTCACTTCACCCCCTTTGCTGGGGCAGGATTGTTTAAGGTTTATTTGTGGTGCTTTGTTCAATCTGATGGCAAACTGCTCCAACAGTGGAGCTTCTCCCACATCCTTTGGAGGAATTTTCCACAGCCTAATAAGATTTGAGCACTTGGAAGTTTATCCAGCCTAAACTTTCCTCTACTTAACATGATGCTTTGAGTACTTATACCCTTTTACCATCCTAAACAATTCCTCCTCTCCTCGGTGTTTACAATCCACGAGATTTCCCTCCGCCTTCCAAGGAGAAGTTTCCAATCGGTATTTGTGAAATGGAAAAATAAATGACAAACAGAAGGTTCAGCAGAGAAGAACCTCCTGCTCTGCAGCAGTCAGATGTTTGTGCAGCCACTGGGTGTCCTTCAAACCAGACCCTATTCCCATCAATTTCTGCTCTCCAGCTGTATCCCAAAGGTGTGAGGCACATCTTCAGTCCAAACAAACTTTGGGAGCTGCAAACCTTCAACTTCCAGACATGCACTGTTTAAAAAATGAGAAGAAAGAATTTTAAGCCAAACAAGCTTTGAATTCTTTCTTTTTTTTTTTTTTACTCTTTTGCTGTTGTTGTTTTTGACTGAGTTTGCAGGGTCAAGGGTTGTCTGTGTTCAGTGCTGGGGCCTGGGCATCCCATGCACAGAAAGAGTTAAACCTCCCAGGATGCAGGAGCTTTGTTGTGTCTGATGAAGGCAGACTTTCATTAGGCCTTTTACCACCAGCTCTTGGAACCTTTCCACTTCATGCAAGTCAAAAAACCACAAATATTCCTCTCCTTATATCAGTACCAGAAGCTGGGAGCATGGAATTCTTCAGAATGCTTTGAACCCCGTAATTGTCTCTTGTAATAATACATTTTTTACATTTGAGCTTGGGAGTTATCAAGGAGAAAGGACGTAGCAAGTTGGTTAAAATGAAGAATTAAATTATGGCCATGGAAACAAAACAAAAAAAAAAGGAAAAAAAAAAGAAAATAAAGAAAACAAGAGGTACTTTCCACTGTTCTTAAAAGAAAGTGATTTGGGAAAGGATGAATCAGAATGGAGCTCTGGATGGGTTTGTGTTCCACGGACAGAGGGATGGACAGAGGGAATCTCAGGGTGGGATGGACCTGAGGGAAAGCTGTACCTTGTCCTGGAATCCCCTGGTGCTCCAACACCTCCTGTGGAACAGAAAACGAGTGTTTGGAGTGTTGGGTTATGGAGTGTAGGGTTTCTATTCCGTATCACAGAACATGGGGATGTTTCCCCAGCCACGGAGCTGTTCTGCTCCTCATCCCATCCCCACCATCAGCAGCTCCAATCCTTGGCCACATTCCCTGCTGGCCTGGCCCTTCCCAGCCCTGCCTGACCTCAAGCTCCCTTCCACTAAAATCACTTTGTTCCTTTTTTTTTTTCTCTTAGATCTCTTAGATCTACATTTGTGTCCAGCAGCACTTTTACAGGAAAACATCCAATTTTATTCCCTTTGGAGATTTTAGGTGGGATCCCTGTGTTCTGAGTAACTCCTTAGCACTTGTTTTGTTTTTATTTTCCTTCTGGGGCATCTTCCTCCTCTGGATTCTACCTGAGATGTGGCATCATTTAATCACAAAGATCTGCCCAAACCACACTTAGGAATTCCTCTTGAGGGATACTTGAATATTTATATCTATTTACATATATATTTATAAAATATACTCTGCAAATCAGGAAAGATTTTGACCATGGGAATCCTAATCCCAAAACATGCTGCTCTCCTGAGAAAGTCCAGGATGAAGAAGCCAGAGAAAAAAATAATCAGTGGTGCAAGGAGGTAAAAAAACCCAAACCCCAACAGAAACCCATCTTTCAGAAGTTGGTTCAAGTCATTGTTAGTGCCCTGTCATTTGTTTGTATCCCAAATCCACAAAAGACATCAAAAAATGAAAAACAAAACCAAAAATGAAACCTAGCAATGTTATAAAAGAGTTTACAGCACAATAATTTTATACTAAATTAAAGGAGTATTTACATCTGGAAAAATGTAGATGGAAACAGAGTATCCTTATTTTTTTTTTCTAGATTGATTGGATGATGATCTCTGGGTTCAGTTTATCAAAATAAAAGGAGAAGCTCTGACCCCTTTGGCTGTGAGCAGGAACAGGGGGAGCAGTTCAACTGAGGAGACCAAAAGAACTTCAACCCTTTGGTGCTGCACAAACACCCTCAGTCCTGAATTCTGTGCAGATCCAGAGCAGGAAACTCAGGCTTTTCTTGGATTTCATGGCCATGTGACCCCAAATTATCTTTTAAGAGGGAATTGGGGTTTGACCCCAGCAAGCCTGTTCACAATTCTGCTCACTTCAGGCCATAATTTCACAATAAATCAATGAGAGAGAGCCAGGGTGACCTGAAATGAGAAGGAGCTGGGGAGAAACAAGAAAGGAAAATAAGGATATGTCATGTTTAGGGGGGGGTCTTTTCATCATTTTAATGTTTATTTATAATTTTAGGAATTTTATTAAAGAACCTGGAAATTATTTCTGGTTCAGCTCCATTAAAATTCACTTTAAACTGCCAGAGGGCAGAGATGGATGGGATACTGGGAAGGAATTATTCCCTGTGAGACTGGGGAGGCCCTGGAAAAGAATTCCTAGAGAAGCTGAGGCTGCCCCTGGATCCCTGGAATGCCCAAGGCCAGGCTGGACCCTGGGGATGGGAGCAGCCTGGGACACTGGGAGGTGGAACTGGATGATCTTTAAGGTCCCTTCCAACACAAAAATCATCATTCTGGGATTCTGTGACAAAACTTGGTGAGAACTTTGCTCCTTGTTCCACCCTCAACGTCCCCTTGGGAGAAGCATCCCCTGTTTGCTTGGGAGGGTCCCAGCAGAGCCTTTGGGGTGTGCCCAGGGACCCCAGGGCTCTGCAGCTCCTCCTGCCACCCCATGGCAGAGGATCAGAGAGCACAGATCCCTTTGATGGAAGGGTCAGGCCCTGCTCCTTCTCACTCCAGATTAACCAGGAACAAAGGCCTTTGTTCCAGGCTGCCTCTGCTATCGAGAGCAGGGCCAGATAAGGGGGGAAAAGCCACTTTTGTGGCTGTTTTATGTCAAAAGTGCCTGGTTTGGCTTCTCAGGCTGCCTGGGCAATAACTCACTGCCAGCCCTTATCAGCCCTAATCAGCCTCCAATGGATCCACGGGGCAAAGGAGCAGGAACAAAGTGTGCCAGGTTTTGGGATGAAAAAAAACCTTGTCCCTCAGAAAGCCATGGAAAACAAACCCAAACTGATGCCTCAGGTTTGAGCTTTTCTGTTTTTCAGGTTCTGTGCTGCTTTAGTGTGTGGCTCTGGGCTCACATCAGGGGATGCTGAGCTCTGTGCACAGAGCAGGGAGACAAAACAATTCCTGCTCCAGCTGGGCACCAAGGACAAATGATCCAAATCTCAGCCCAGGAGCACAAACACCGTGGGCTGGAGAGAGAAAAACAAGCAGGGTGGGACTGGATGGGCTAAAGCTGGAATGGGACAATGAAGTGCAAGATGCAAATGGAGCAGAACTGATCCCAGGGACAGACCCCGTGCCCGCTCGTGCATTTTGGGGCCATTTTGGTTCATCTTGGGTTCATTTTGTGACCCTTTTGGGTTCATTTTGTGACCAGTTTGGTTCATTTTGGGTTCAATTTGGGACCATTTTGGTTCATTTTGGGTGCAGCTCTGGCTGAGCTCTTGTGCTGCCCAAGGTGAGTCCATGGAGGAGATGTTTTGAATAAAACCCTGCTTTATTCCTGGTGGGGTCACCCAGGATGGAGCAGGGACAGCAAGGACAGGGGGACACGAATCCATCCCTCCTGCCAGCCAAGGGAGCTGCACATTTCCCTCCCCTCTCACAATTTATCTTCCTTAAATTAAACCACAAAAATAAAGGAACACCAGGACAAGTCCCAGCCATATTTCTCCAAGGATCTTCTCCCTGTGGGAACCTCCAGAGCTGGTTCCTGTTCCTACATGACTTCCTTGACCATGGATGGTGGAAGTTTTCTGTGCTCTACAGCATCAACAATGGGCTTGGGAACTCATAGAACCTTTCATTTCCTCCCTTTTATTTGGAAAGGACTTTCCTTTAAGAATCCTGCTATTTAATAGATGGGTTGTGATGTCAAACTCTTTAATAAGAGCTCTGCTTTTTCCTCTGCAGTTTTGTTTTTATTCTAAACAAGATTCTTATTTTTTTTCCTAAACAGATACAATTTTAAGGAGAAGAGAAAAAAAAAAAGCCAAACATGACCAGAAAAGACCTTATTTGTTATGGAAAAATTATAACAAAGATTTTCTGTGGTTTATTTTTCTCTTTGCTCTTCCTGTTGTTGGTAATAAAGGAATTTTTATTGTTCTTTGGTGGTAATCCTAGCTTTATGTTGAAAATCAGAAAGGACTTTTTTCCTTTCTTTTTATTTTTTTAATTTTTTTTTCCTTCTCTGTTTTGGGTTTGCTTCTCTGGTTTGCAGCCTGGATGGAACTAAACCAAGCATTGAAAAATGTTGCCACACACTGTCAGGAATGGCTCAGCTCCTGAGCTGAGGATGCTGCTTCCCAAAATCCTTCCTCACATCCAGGGACTGACAGGGGATGAGGAGCATCTGCACATATTCCAGATAAGTGGAATATTCTGACCTGGGTTTTGCAGCTGTAATTTCAGGATAAATCCCAGAATCTGAAAGATTGAGGTCAGATTTGTCCCCACTGAGACCATGAGTGAAGCACCCCCTTCCACCTGGGAGGTGCCACCCAAGGATGGCTGAAAAATCTGCAGTGAAGATTTATTTTGGAGGATTAGGCTGGATTAATTTTTTTTCTTTTCCCCCTTTTTCCTTCCCTCCTGGTGGTGGAAAATAACAAATGACTGGAATTTTTGTTTCTGCGAAAATGGAAAATTAAATTTGATTTTTAATATGAAAAGTACCAGCAGCTGAAACGTTATAATTTCAGGATTAATTTAACTGATACTCTGCCTAAGCACAATCATGTGCTGATCACGATAACCTTTGTTTTCCTTCTCCCACAGAAGTTGCTCTGCCAATATTTATGCAAAATAAGACTAAACTTGCATCATTAAAATAAAAAAAAAATCCCATCCTTATTTAATAAAAATATGACACAAACCAACAGCAAAACAAACAGAAGCAAAGCAAGGAAAAGCTTCTCCCCCTTGTTAAAAATGAGGAAATTCCAGAGTGGAGAGCTGTGCTGGCTCTGCTCCAGGCCAGGGTGTCCCCAAGAGCCCTGCCCACATGGCACCCCGAGGTTTCCCTGCTCAGCCCTGCCTGGGGGTGATGGATCAGAGCTCTGGGAAGTTCTTTTCCATTCTCCTTTCCCCTTCCATGACAATGCCCACAGGAAAAATCACAAATAATTTCCCTTTTATTACAACTGAGCCCACAGCTCTCATGGTGTCAGAATCTCAGGGCAGAGTGCCATGCTATTCCTGTACCCAGGTCCTTTCTGCCTTAATTTGTTCCACCAATATTTCATAGAATCATGAGATTTGCTGATCTGGAAGGGATCCATCAGGATCATTGAGTCCAACTCCCGGCCCTGCACAGGGCACCCCACACCATGTGCCTGAGGGTATTGTCCAAATGCTTCTTGAACTCAGGTCTGGTGCTCTGAATATTTCTTTGGGGAGCCTGTTACAATGTTCAGAGACCCCTTTTTGTGACATCCAGCCTATACCTACCCCAACTGAGCTTCCTGCCATTTCCTTGAGTCTTGTCACTGAAGAGATCCGGGTCAACCCTTCCACTTCACCTGATGGGGATGTTGAAGACTACAGCGAGTCTTTGACACCATGGCTCTGGCAAGACTTGGAGAGGCATCAGACCAGTAAAATATCCTTAAATATCAGGTTTGGAGGTGAATTCATTTGGAGCAACGCTCTCCTGAGCCAAGGGAATTTTGTGCCGTGAGCATTTGCCGATGTTTCAGAGCGCGAGCACCGCGGCCCCAGCAGGGCTCCTGGAAGTTATCAATCTGGCAAGACTTGGAGAGGCATCTGACCAAAAATAAAACATCCTTAAATATCAGGTTTGGAGGTGAATTCATTTGGAGGTGAATTCATTTGGAACCACGCTCTCCTGAACCAAGGGAATTTTGTGCCCTGAGCGTTTGCCGACATTTCAGAGCAGGAGCACCACGGCCCCCCAGCAGGACTCCTGGAAGTTCTCAATCTGGCAAGACTTGGAGAGGCATCTGACCAGTAAAACATCCTTAAATATCAGGTTTGGAGGTGAATCCATTTGGAGCCACGCTCTCCTGCCAACCAAGGGAACTTTTGTGCCGCAAGCGTTTGCCGATGTTCCAGAGCGAGAGCACCATGGCCCCAGCAGGGCTCCTGAAGTTATCAATATCCACTTTGCCACCTCTCACTCACCCTGCAAAGGAGCTGTGCAAACACAGCCTTTGTGGTGGGGGAATGGTGTGCCTTAAGCCCAAAGCACAAAGTTCTGCTCCTGCTCTGCTGCTGCCCCTTCCCCAGGAGGCCTCGGAAATCATGGAGCCTTTGCTGCCCCTTGCAAGAAGCACCAGCCCCAAGAGAGGTGAAAATAATGTTTCCAGTCGAGATTGAGAGAGTATTTTTCTTGGAGCATTCTTAACCTTTGGGATCTTTTCATGTTCTTGAGCCATTGTGTTTGCTTCTTCCTTGTTTTCTTACAGGGAAAGCCGAAAGCGACTTAAAATTAAAATCTTTTTTTAACAGCTTTCTCCTGT
This sequence comes from Loriotus luctuosus, assembly GCA_035582745.1. Taxonomy (NCBI): domain Eukaryota; kingdom Metazoa; phylum Chordata; class Aves; order Passeriformes; family Thraupidae; genus Loriotus; species Loriotus luctuosus. The sequence goes on along the minus strand of JAWWEY010000056.1, from coordinate 2,146,930 downwards.
TCCCTTGGCAAAACAAATTTTTGAGCAGTTGGAACGATACAGAGCCGTTTACTCCCTCCTCAAATAGTTTTCCCCTTCTTCCAAGAAATCCTGCTCGTTTTGGATCTGATCTCTTGCTTGTGTAAGGAGGGGACACCTCCAGGTCTGGAGAGATCTGCACCAGCTGAAAGATGTCATTGTGAGGGCAGGGGACAGAGTTATTTATGCCAGATTCCCTGAGTGCTATTTGTTTGTTTCCCAGTGTTTCAGGACCCATTGGTGATTCAGGGTGGTGGGACTGGGGGCAGGAGTAAAATTGATTTATGCCAGGCCAGATTCTCTCAGTGCTATTTGTTTGCTTCCATTGCTGCCCACTGGTGATTGAGGGTGGTGGGATTGGGAGCAGGAATAAAACTGATTTATGCCAGGCCAGGTTCTCTCAGTGTTACTTACTTGTTTTCCTGTGTTGCCCACTGGTGATTGAGGGTGGTGGGACTGGGAGCAGGATCTGCTGGAAGAAGGGAAGGTGCTGATGCCCAGTCAGGCTGGGAGGCAGCCTGGAACCACAAATCTGTAAAATCTGGGAGGATTTGGGATTTAGGAATCTGTTTTTTTCCCATCCTGGGACAGAACACGACTGTGACACTCCCAGCAGGGCTCTGCTGTCACCTCAGTTCCCTGTGGGATCCACAGCTCACCTTCAAGTGCTGAGGCTTGTTCCAGTTCCAACTTTGAACTCATGATCCATCACAACCTCAGCTCCAAGGAGACCCTGTCCTCTGCAGAAGCACCTGAGATGACCCAAAATCTTCATTCCTGCAGTGTGAAACCCTTGCTAATTCCCCTCAATGAGAGTATTTGCTCCGAGGACAGACACATAAATCACACCAGCTGAAACCCAAGCGAGCCCATGACAAATTTGGTATTTTTAAAGGTTAGTTGTTGTTCTTTTTAATCAAAGAAAAGCAAGGGGATGGGGTTGGACATTTATGATGTGCAAAAGAGGTTGTAACCACAGAAAAATCTGCCTCCAAAAGCCAAATATTATTCATTTTGGTGGAATGCACTGTTAAAATAGCTCAGCCTTTAAGGAAGAGGCAGGCTTATGTAAATCAGTGAGTTTACTTTCTTTTGAACACAGAACCTTACAAAAATCCCATCTGTGTGTGCATGGCTGTCTCCCTATGGGCTTGTAAATGTCACTTGATCAGCTGTGCCCCTCAGGAGACTCTGAGAACACATTTTAGGGGAGATAAGCACAGAGGAAGGCAATGTTTTGATCTGTGACACCTTCCTGGGGCCACTGAGCAGCATCAACAAACCCCAGTGCTTCACCAGGAGTCAATAATTCACTCATGCCCCTTCCTGGTCCACCACTGACTTCCTTTCAGGAGGGCAAAATCAGGCTGAAAATTCATCCCCAACCCTCTGCCAGAGCTGGGAAACACCTGCCAGGAGCACTCCATCAAAAAATATAAAGTCTGTCCAAGAGGGTGATTGGAATATTGCCACGTCTTCAAATTGAAACAGAATTTCTTTAATCAACACCAAACTCTGGAAGTTTCCTGTGAAGTCCAACAGGCAGGACACTGAGGAGCTCAGTTCTTTCTGTACTGAGATTTTCAGCTTTTTAGGGATCCTTAATGAGATTAAAGACAGGTTTGCATGGATTCACCTCTCTGAATTTCTCTCCCATTGGTTCCACCTGCGTTTTGCTCCCTGATCAGACGGGACCTTCCCTCATTTCACGGAACCCCAAAATTCCTTCTGACATTTATTCAGGTGGATGCTGCTCTTTCCTTCCCTCCTGCTGCCCATTTTCCCTCCCCAGCCCCAGGATCATCCAAACTCAACGCCCCAAACTTTCCACCAAGCTGTTCAATAAAAGGTTGAGGTTGGTGTTGCTTCACCTGGAACCAATTGTGATTTTTTTCCCATATTTAATACAGAAAATCACAATGGAAGATATTTCATGTCTTCTATTTAATAAATGCTATTTAATAACTTCTATTTAATAAATTCTGTTTAAAAACTTCTATTTAATAACTGCTAAGGGAAGCAGCAAAGGTGTGATTGTGTCCTGGGACTTTAAATATTGCCCATAAACCCTACTTTTATGGTAGGGTTTATGTTTTAGGCTTTAATTATTAAAGTAATTATTAATTAAATATTTAATTATTAAAATAATTATTTTATTTTAATTATTGTCCATAAATTCTACTTTTAGAGTAGATTTTAGGTTTTAGTTTTTGATTGTTGTCCTACAGTGTTTGTGGCTCTCAGGGCTCTAAACCACACAGATTTTGTTTGCAAACACTGTGGGATCTTCCCTTTTTCCTTTCAGCTCTCCACACTGTTGGAAAATAGAGATTGTCCCTTAAAAAAGAGTCCTGGAGGCCAAGCCAGGCACGTGGGGGAGGAGACAAGAAGCAAAGGTCGGCATTGATTTACCAAGTGCAGAGTGGGATGAACAACCTGCTGCTTTCTGTGATGAGATAGCACTGCAGAAAAAGGCAGAGAGATCAATTATAGAATCCTCCTCCTTGTCTGAGTGTGGAAACGTGGGATGCTGCTGAAAACCCATTTCCCTGCTGAAGCAAGTTCTTATGGAAATTGATAAACTTAAATTCAGATTCCTTTCTCAGCTTGAATCCCACAAAACGCTTCAGGTATCCGGGCATGCTGCTCCAAGGGGGATCTTCCTGGCATTTCCTTCACCCAAATCTGCTTTTTTTTCCTCTATTTTCCAGGAAAAAAAGCTCATTTTCATAGAATCTTGGAATGCTTTGGGTGGGAAGGGACCTTTAATATCACCTGATTCCAACCCCTGCCATGGCAGGGACACCTTCCACTGTCCCAGGGTGCTCCAAGCCCTGTCCAGCCTGGCCTTGGACACTTTCAGGGATGTTTTGTTTGCCAGGACAGCTCTTGTGCAGATGGAGGATCCCCTATTCCATAATTAATGTCACTTTGATGAGCTCTCCTGGATAAGTATCCCCTCAGGAATGACTTTGCTGCTGTTCCACCCTGCAGCCAGGAAACCGCGCTTGGAAAAGTCAGCAAGAGCCGATCAAACATTCTGTCAACAGGCAGATCAAACATTCCTGTTTCTATTTTTCCTCCTTTGATTTTCATCTCCTGTAGCTGGAGGGGGGGAAGCCTGAAAAATGTGATCATTTAGCTGATGTGTAATTTGAAAGAGTTTAGAAATGTTTAAACTAGAGGACAAACTACTCAGGGCGATTTTTGTGTACTTCATGTTGTTCATTTTCATACTTCAGCTTCTCTTCTCCCACCACTTTCTGTTCCCATCAATTGGATTTATTTTTTTTTCAAATCCTGCTTAATTTTTGCTGGGAGTGGATGAAAAGCTGTGGCTGCTTTTCTTGGCCTCAGGAAAAGCTCGATGTGTGCAGTAAAACTATTCCCTGCTATTATCACCCCAGGAGTCAGACACATAAAACCCCATTTAATCCATGGGATAAAGGAGAATCGGAAATGCTTCTGACTCGGGATAATTGGTGAAAAATGCTAAATTCAATAGATGATCCTCACTGGTGGATGTGGAAGTAGAGAGGGCCTGTGCTGATTTATATCCCTGCAGGTTTTCACCCACAGCAAGAGGGGAAAAACATGAAATACTCAATATTTTCCATGGGGACAGGGAGGAAGGGAGGAAGGAAGGAAGGGAGATGGGAAAAGAAAAAGAAAGAAAAAAGAGAAGAGAGGAGAGGAGAGGAGAGGAGAGGAGAGGAGAGGAGAGGAGAGGAAGGAAGGAAGGAAGGAAAGAAGGAAAGAAGGAAGGAGAAAGAAAGAAAGAAAGAAAAGAAAGAAAGAAAGAAAGAAAGAAAAGAAGGTTAGGGTTTGAAAGATAACAGAAAAGAAAAAAATAGGAGAGAAATAATCCATCACAGGTGAACAGGTGAACCAGGAGGCAAATTGTAGTATTAATCTCATGATTACATTGCCCTGAAGTACAGAGTCAAACAGAGTTTTCAAGGAGTTTTTCAAGATCAAAAAAAAATTGGTAAAAGTGACAATAATTAAGGTGTCACATTTAAGATGGGCAAAATTCTCATTGAAAGGGAGCTTCTCAAAAAGTCACAGAGAAGTCCTGGAGAAAATGAGAATCATTCTGTTGCACAGAGGTTGGCAGAAATAGAGCACTCATTAGTGACAATAAGCTATTAATTTACTTAATTGACAGGTATCCACCCCACAGGGTATTTAGGTGGCAGAATGGAGTTATCTTTCATTTTTTTGTGGGATCTCTATGACATTTACTCCATGACTGAGCCCTCATTGCTGTGTGCTCATCATTTGTCCTTGGTGCCCAGCTGGAGCAGGAATTGTTTTGTCTCCCTGCTCTGTGCACAGAGCTCAGCATCCCCT
>JAWWEY010000056.1:2101876-2114628 GCA_035582745.1 Loriotus luctuosus | reverse complement strand
TATATTATATATCATATACCATATATTATATATTATATATTATATATTATATAATATATAATATATATTATATATTATATATTATATATCATATATCATCTATAATATATCATATATTATATATTCTTTTAATATATTCTATTATCAGATAGTATTATATATTATATATTATATATTATATTGTATATTTTAGATATACCATATATTATATAATATATATAATATTAACAGAAACAAGGTTTAAAAAATCAGCAAAAGAACCAAATCTTTCCTGTCTCCAGCTGCTCTGAATTCCATTTTGCTCCGTGAGTAAATCCTGTAGGATGTGTGTGATCCCTATGAAGGCAGAAATCTCAGCCCCAGTTCACCCTCTGGGGAGTTCTGGGTGCATTCTCCTCTCTGTCCTCTGCCTGGTGAGGAAAACTCTGATTTTTTGAGTGCAGGCCCAGTTGTTTATTTAAGGATTCCATTTTCACGGGATGATAATGTGGCCAATGGATATTTCCAAACCTTCCACCATATCTAGAGAGGTTCAGTCCCCCACTGGAATGGGGGGAGCATTGGTGGTATAAATTAGTATTTATTGAAATATTGTCACTACAGGTCCAAGTGGCCCTGAAAATCAAAATCATAACACAGAAAAAATAAATGAAGAGTTGCCTGATTTGAGGAAATGGAAACCTTGGCTATAAATTAAGTGAGAAGCTTTGAACTCCTTTCTACAATGGCCAGACTCAGATGCTGCAATTTACCCAAAGATTAGGAGATAAACAACCAAAAAAAACCCCAGAACAAAACACAAACCTGGCCTCTAAAAGAATGGGGGAATTGGCAAAGTGGTAAAGAACTTTGTGTCTGTTCAAAGGTGACCTGGGTCAGCAGAGAATGAATTTGTCATGGTTTTTTATCAGGAGTTTAATGTTTGTTAAGAGTCCAGAGATTTCTCCATTTCCTGAGCGGTTTTTTTCCCTCCAATCTGGCAATTCTACAAAGCATAAATTGGACTTTAAAGGAATTTGCTTGTTCTGGGTGCCACGAAATGCAAATACAGATGATGGCATCAAAAGGGCAAGGAGAGCTTTGATGATCCAGACCTTGTCAGGGAGCCAGGGAGCCACTGGACCAGGGAGAACTGGGATCCTCAGGAGAGGACACTGCCTGCTGGGCAGAGCACACACACCTCAGCAAGGGACAGGGACAAGTCTTTTCTCCTGGGTCATCCCTCAGGCCAGCCCTGTGCCTCATCTCAGCTCCACAGCTGAAGTGGTTAAGCAAAAAAAGTGAAAAAAGAGCTTCCCAGAGGGATCTTCTGGAGAAAAATGAGGGAAGGGAGAAGTGGTTTAATTCTGTTTTGCTCATATTAAAAGCAGACAAACTCCTCGTGACCGAGTTAACTTCTGGCTCTGCTGGTGTGGGAGCGAAATTCCCAGTCCAACAGGAGCTGGAGCTGTGGAGGGGTTTTGGTTCATTGGTTGGGGTTTAGTTGGGTTTTTGGGATATTTTTGGGTCAGGTGTGAGAGCCAGCAGCAAAATTTCCAGTCCAACAGGACCTGGAGCTGTGGAGGGGTTTTGGTTCATTGGTTGGTTGGGTTTAGTTGGATTTTTTTGGATTTTTGGGTCAGGTGTGAGAGCCAGCAGCAAAATTCCCATCCAGCAGGACCTGGAGCTGTGGAGGGGTTTTGGTTCATTGGTTGGTTAGTTGGTTTTAGTTGGATTTTTTTTGATTTTTGGGTCAGGTGTGAGATCCAGCAAAAATCCCCATCCAGCAGGACCTGGAGATGTGGAGGGTTTTGGTTCATTGGTTGGTTGGGGTTTAGTTGGATTTTTTTGGATTTTTGGGTCAGGTGTGAGAGCCAGCAGCAAAATTCCTCATCCAGCAGGACCTGGCGATGTGGAAGGGTTTGAGTTCACTGGTTGGTTGGGGTTTGGTTGGGTTTTTTGGGAGTTTTTGGGTTGTGTGTGAGATCCAGCAAAATTCCCACTCCAGCAGGAGCTGGAGCTGTAGAGGGGTTTGGTTCATTGATTGGCTGTGGTTTAGTTGGGTTTTTTGGGATTTTTTGAGTTGGTTTTTAGGCAAGCCAGTCCCCAAACCGTGCTGCTGATACTGAATGATAGGATACACCAGATTTTACTTTATTTTCCTCCCTGGACACAGGAACAGAGAACAGAAAAATCTCATTTTCCAGCAGCACTGCCCCATCCAAGCTCAGTGCCATTATCCTGACAATAAATAGATTTTCTTGGGGAAAAAAATGCAAAGTAGTAACTGGTTTTTATTCCTCACTCCAGCTGATTTCCCACATAATTCCACAGCACAACACTCCTTTGTGTCCCAGCAATCGAGCCTTAAAACACACAGATAATAACAGAAACACATCCCATGATATGATCAGGGTTTCTTTTCCAGCATCTAATGATGTTAAAATAAATGGAATTATGCTTTTCCTTTTTTTAAGTCAGTAAATTCCCAAAGAGGATTTATCCCATTTCTACAATGTGCTTAAGGACTTAGAACTCACGATCAAATGCAGATTTATTATGGGCATGAGGGCTGGCATGTGGCAGCCTCTGCCCAGAGCTGCTCAGGACCTTTTTGTTCTGCTCCAGGAGGGTTTTTTCCCACCTTCATTGTGATTCCTCAGGCCAGATGTGGCCTTTTGCAGTGTTTTGTTTTTTTTTTTAATTGTTCAGAAAAAGTGATAAATGCTTTACAACAAAGAGCAAGGAGAGGTGGGGTTGTGGAGCTGGAAAATGTCACTCCGCAGGGAAATTTTTCCTTCTTTTTTTGAGGATATTCCCACTGAGTTGGGTGGGTGCTGGATGAAATCTCAGCTCTGTGTCTCTGGCTCTCCCTCTCTGCTGGCAGAGCTGCACAGGAGCTCCCAAAAAATCCCTGCAGGAATCCCAGAGCCAGGAGCACTCCCTGCTCCATCCGAGGGTGAAGCACCCAAGGCACCTCTGGGGTGGTAGAAAAGCAGGAGAATTAAAATTTTTAGGGAGGGATGGAGCAACCTGAGCTGTGTCTGTTTGATTTGCTGGCTGTGGAACCAAGGAGAGGCTGCCCTTGGTCCCAGGATGCCTGGCCCAGGGTGAGCAGGCAGTGATTGTTGGAGTGTTCAGGAAGGGCACCTGAGGCTTGTACAACACTTCCTCTGATAGCCCAGATCAGATCCCATCACCAAACCAACAAAGCATTAAATTGTTCTTATGTTTTGAAACACAGAATAAATAAAATGCAGATTATTGATGCAGATAAGATTGCCTCAGGCCCTTTTGGAAGCCGCTGCAATGCACAGAATGCACAACACTGAAATATCATTTAGAGATATTAAAAATTAGGATTTTTAAAGTGCACCAAGATGGGATTGGAGCACGTGAAATGTTGAGTTTTTGTGCTCATGATGTGAGGGTGCTTTGTGTGGCAAGAACATGCTGCTGTTTCTCAGCCCTTCTGGATGGAGATTTTTTTTTTAATTCTTAATCTATTCTGCACAATTCTTTGCTTTGTTCAGCACAAAGACTTGAAAGTTGCCAAAAGTAAATGACAAATTAGCTGAGGAAGAGAAATCCAGGCCTTTAAGCAAACTTTTCTACCAGTGTTTAAAAAATTCCCTTCCAACCCAAACCATTCCATGATTTCAAGAAACAGTCTCAGCCCAAAATTAATTATTAATGTTCAAGAGATATGTCTTGGAGAAATTAATTCCAACCTTCATTAAACCAAATGATGGTTTTATTAAATTACCAGATCGGATCCACAGATTAAATGTCTTCTAAGTTTTCTTCTGATATAATTCTATGAACAGAAGCATTTTTTTAAGGACAAACCACAAGCAGTATTTTACTGGAAATAATTTCCAGGTAACAATTTCTGCAGCAGAAAAAGCACCTTTTCTACCTTTTCTCTGTATTCTTTTAGTGCTGATGAAAGGGCTTAGCAAGAGCATTCAGAGAAAGGATTTGCCAGTCGGGGCCTTGGGCACATTTTCAAAACTCAGACACTTCCACCTTGTCTTTTGTTGCCGGCTCGAATTCCCCAAATCCTCTTAGGTTAATTTGTTTTCCAGCACAAACCCACACGAAACCTAAGCCGCGAGAAGGTTTTTGTTATTTATTTCGCTCGGCAGGGCGGAGCGCTGAGCTGCTCCCGCTGGGGCCGGGGGATGTCGGGGGTTTCCCTCCAGCGCTGCCGGAGCCGCTCCCGCTCGGGGCTGCGGAGCCGCCGTGGTGCTGAAGGGATAGCGCCGGAGCGCCGCGCCCGTCCCGTGTCCGTCCGTGTCTGTTCGTGTCCATCCGTGTCCATTCCGTGCTCATCCGTGTCCATCTGTGTCCATCTCTGTCCATCTCTGTCCATCCCGTGCTCATCCGTGTCCATCTGTGTCCATCTGTATCCATCTGTGTCCATCCGTGTCCATCTGTGTCCATCCGTGTCCATCTCTGTCCATCCCGTGTCCATCCTGTGTCCATCTGTGACCATCTAGGTCCATCTGTGTCCATCTGTGTCCATCTGTGTCAATCCGTGCTCATCCATGTCCATCTGTGTCCATCTGTGTCCATCCCGTGCTCATCCGTGCCTGTCCGTGTCCATCCCATGTCCATCCTGTGTCCATCCTGTGTCCATCTATGTCTATCCCGCACCAGTCCCATGTCTGTCCGTGTCATCTCTGTCCATCCATGTCCATCCGTGTCCATCCCGTGTCCATTTGTGCCCACCCGTGTCCATCCATGTCCATCCGTGTCCATGTGTGTCCATCCGTGCCCACCTGTATCCATCCCATATCCATCTGTGTCCATCCGTGTCCATTCATGTCCATCCATGTCAATCCATGTCCATCCCATGTCCATCCGTGTCCATCTCTGTCCATCTGTGTCCATCTCGTGTCCATCCATGTCCATCTGTGTCCATCCTGCACCCATCCTGTGTCCATTTGTGTCCATCTGCCTCCATCTTGTATCCATCTGTGTCCATCCTGTGTCCATCCCATGTCCATCGATGTCCATCCTGTGTCCATCCTGCACCCTTCCCGTGTCCATCCACGTTCATTCATGTCCATCTGTGTCCAACCCGCACCACACCCTTCCTTGCCCATCCATGTCCATCCATGCCCATCCGTGTCCCATCCCATGTCCAACCCATGTCCAACCCATGTCCATCCCATGTCCATCCCGTGTCCAAGGCACACCTGACTCCAACCCCACCTCCTGCCCCTATTTCCCAGTCATTTCCCACCAAGGGAAGCAGTGTCCAAGTGCCCAACGCTGCTTTCTGGTACAAAAGTTGTTCAGAACAACATTCCTGCCCCAAAGCTGGTTTTAGGACAGAGTTACAGGAGCATTGAGTGTGGGAAAGACCTCTGGACTCACTGAGTCCAACCATTAACCCAACATGGCCAAATCCACTGCCCCGTGTCCCCAGGTGCCACATCTACATGTCTTTAAATCCCTCCAGGGCTGGACAGCTTTTCTGGGAAGAAATTCTTCCTGATATCCAACCTAAACCTCTCCTGGTACAACTTGAGGCTGTTTCCTCTTCTCCTGTCTCTTGTCACTCGGGAGCAGAGACAGAGCCCACCTCTCTCCAAGCTCCTGGCAGGAGTTGTGCAGAGCCAGGGGGTCCCACCTGAGCCCCTTTCCCAGCTCCCTCAGCCTCTCCTGGGGCTCCAGACCCTTCTCCACCTCAATTGTTCTTCTTTGAGGTCACTCCAGCACCCCAATGTGTGGTGGTGTTCACAGGGGTCCCAGGACGAGGGAAGAGGTGAGAATCTTGACTCCATGTTTCAGAAGGCTGATTTATTATTTTATGATATATATTAAAAGAAAATGACACACCAAAACTATACCAAAAGAATAGAAGAAAAAGATTTCAGCAGAAGGCTAGCAAGGAAAGGAATGGAATGATAATAAAATCTTGTCACTGACCAGAGAGTCCGAGACAGCTGGGCTGTGATTGGCCATTAATTAGAAACAACCACACGAGACCAATCACAGTTGCTCCTGTTGCATTCCACAGCTGCAGATAACCATTGTTTACATTTAATTTCTGAGGCCTCTCAGCTTCTCAAGACAAAAATCCTAACAAAAGGATTTTGCATAAAATATGTCCATGACACCTTTCCTGCAGGCTGAGCCCCTTTCCCAGCTCCCTCAGCCTCTCCTGGTGCTCCAGACCCTTCTCCACCTCAATTATTCTTATTTGGGGTCACTCCAGCACCCCAATATCCATGGATAATATCCACTATGCTCCATGGAACTCAGTTTCTCTTCCTGTGTGAAAAACCCAGATTTTAAACACCAAGAAACCTTCATGTCCCCAGCACTGGACTCTTGAGCTGCTTTGCCAGCACAGGGCCAAGAATTCATCTCCAGCCTGAACTACCTCAGCCTAATGAGGTGGGACACACGTTAGCCCAGGTGCTGACCTGCTGTAGGGGGATGTTGGCTGTTGTTGAACAGCTGCTGGATGCTGCCCCAGAGGGAAATCCACCCCCAGGTCGTGTTTGGGGTCGTAAATTTCTTTGGGGTCACTCCAGCACCCCAATGTCCATGGATAATATCCACTAAGCTCCATGGAGCTCAGTTGCTCCTCCCTTGTGAAAAACACTGAGATTTTAAACACCAGGAGTTCTTCATGCCCCCAGCACAGACAATGTCCACAGACAATGTCCACTAAGCTCCATGGAACTCAGTTTCTCCTCCCTTGTGAAAAACACTGAGACTTTAAACCCATTTTTAAACACCACGAGTTCTTCATGCCCCCAGCACTGGGCTCTTGAGCTGCTTTGCCAGCACAGGGCCAAGAATTCATCTCCAGCCTAATGAGGTGGGACACACGTTAGCCCTGGTGCTGACCTGCTGCAGGGGGGTGTTGGCTGTTGTTGAACAGCTGCTGGATGCTGCCCCAGAGGGAAATCCACCCCCAGGTCGTGTTTGGGGTTGTAAAGTTTCCAACCGTGCTGGGGGAACAGCAGAGCCACGGGGCTGCTCTGAATTATTCACAATGTTCAGTCACACAGAACAAGGACATAAAGCCAGGGGTCAGGTGCTGGCTGGGCAGGGACAGGGGTACAGGGCACCCCCAGGGCAACGGCTGCTGCTGCTGAGCCCTTCATTAGCATTTTATTAATTAGCAACTGCCCTCTGGCGTGTGTGACCGCCTGCATCCAGACAGCTCAAAAATCATGTAACCCTCCTGCAGAGGCTGGGCACAGGCAGCACGAGGTTCTGGGAGAGATCTGCAAGGAATACAGGACCTGGAATTATGGATATTGGAGAAAATTCAGGATTTTTCTCACTCAAATGCTTTTGAAAAAAGCCCAACTTTCTGTTCCTCAGTAACCCCTGAGAATAGGTAGGACCAGGGATTCAGTAAGACCAAAGGGTCAACTCTGAGGTTGGCAAGGGCTGGGCTATTTCTATTTATCAATAACCCATCTGAATTCCCCTGCTGAGGGCTAAACATTTAGGATTTCTATGGAAACATATTTGTTGGTGAAAATTCAGAGTTTTTCTTACTCAAACACTTTTCAAGAAAACCCCAACTTTCTGCTCCTCAGTAACACCTGTAGGACCAAGGGATCAGCTGTGAGGCTGGCAAGAGCTGGACTATTTCTATTTATCAGTATCCCATCTGAACCCCCTGTTGAGGATTGAATATTTAGGATTTCCATGGTAACATATTTGTTGGTAAAAAATCAGAATTTTTCTTACTCAAACATTTTTGAAAAAACCCAACTTTCTGTTCCTCAGTATCACCTGTAGGACCAAGGGGTCAGCAAGGTCTGGGCTATTTCTATTTATTAAATAACCCATCTGAACTCCCCACTGAGGGCTGAATATTTAGGATTTCCATGCTAACATATTTCTGAGCCCCTCTTCCAGCCAGACTGAGGCTTGTCAGCTGATCCAGGGGTGCTGGAGGTGGCAGCTGAATTTATTCAAGCAATCACATTCTCCTTGCCAAGGCTAATGCCCATGAATAGGGAGCCAGAGGTGACAGGGATTCCATCCCCATGAACATGGATAATGTTCCAGCCCTGGAGAGCAGCATTTAATTGATGAGTGGGATTATATTTACACAGCAATTATAACAAAGTCAAGGTTGGCTTTCTGGGAAAAGCTATTTACTTTATCCTCGCTGCCTGGTTGTCCAGGAAAGCTTTTCCTTTATGGAGGAGCACAAAAAAAATAAAAGAAAAATGAGAGCAAATGCACTCAGCTCTTTTCATAGCCTGCAAATCGCCCATGAAGGCAACCCAGGAGCCACACTGGGGTTGCCTTGGCTACCTCCATTAATTTACTCCATTCTAACAGGAATGCTGATTGTTTACCCACTGGGGAATTAATAGTCAGGCCCTGCTATCCTCAGATGGCTGCTCAGGGCCAATGTAAAATGAAAAAGGGCTCATTGTAAATCCCTAAAATGGATAAGGGCTCATTGTAAATCCCACATGAGTCAATGGGCAGCTCTGTCCCCGTTCCCTGCAGAGCTGGAATTAGCCAGACCCGCTGCCATGCCCTGAAATATGGATTTATTTGTCCTCAAGGCACCTCTGCAAGGTAAGGTAAAGGCACAGGCTCAGGTCAGGGATGGAAAGCTGGGGAGGTGACCTCAGAATCACCCAGAACTCCTGCTCCTCGCTGTCCCTGCAGTCTGGATTTCTCTCCATGGGTAGTGGGATGGGGAGAGGGGGAAGGAGCCTGCCTGGGGTTTGTCATGCCTGGAGCTGGGTGCAGGGAAACAGCTGGAGCTGGAATCCAGGAGGTAATTTCACATCTGGTGTAGTCACAGAGACCAACAGCTGCATTCAGGTGCCTTTTGATGGGGCCTAGCTGGAATTAAGGAATGGAATTAAAAGGCTTTGGAAACAAGAGGGTGGCGAGGAGCTCAGAGCATCCCTGACCTCTGGCAAGGCAGAAATGTGCAGGAGATGCCCAGAGAGCACCTGCAGACCCTGGGGGGAGAAGAGCTGGGGTCAGCAGCCAAAGCCCAACGCCACACCCATCCTTCCTCAGGGACAGACACTGGGAATCCTGACATTCCCAAATAAAACCATTTATCCTGACATCCCAAATGGTCAGAACCATTTCTCCCTCTCTTCAAGTCTGAATTCAGTGGGGTTTAGGTCCATCTCAGTTACTGCAGAGGGGGAATATCCCTACATGGCTTATCCTGTGTCAGAGACAGGGAAAACCAAACTGAGTGTCTTGAGCTTTTTACCACAAAAAGAGCTTTTTGAAGAAAAGCTGGGGTCAGCAGCCAAAGCCCAACGCCACACCCATCCTTCCTCAGGGACAGACACTGGGAATCCTGGCATTCCCAAATAAAACAATTTATCCTGACATCCCAAATGGCCAGGAACATTTATCCCGACATTCCCAAATGGTCAGAACCATTTCTCCTTCTCTTCAAGTCTGAATTCAGTGGGGTTTAGGTCCATCTCAGTTGCTGCAGAGGGGGAATATCCCTACAATTATCCAGTGCCAGAGACAGGGAAAATCACCTGGGTGTCTTGAGCTTTTTACCAAAAAATAGCTTTTTTTCTCCCCTCATAGCCCAAGCTAAGTCCTGACATGGAAATTTTCTCCTCAGCTGACACTAGAATTAACTTGTTGACATCATTAGCAGAGCACATAATAGATAGCTGAACTGCTCTGATATTTATCTTTAGGTCAGCAGCCCTTGAGACTCCAGAGGCAAATTAGAAAAAAAGCAAAGGCTCTTTATTAGTAGAACTTAATTTAACAGTATTCAAACTTCATTAAGGAGTAAAAAAAAATGACCCTTCTTAATGCAGTCTTGCTTTATAAAGTATGGAATAGGAATATTAGATTAGTTTGATCCTGGTTCCTATCAGGCACCAGAGTAGATGAGAATGCACAAATTCCCTCCCTGAGTTGGGACTCTGGGATGCCAAATCAAAGCCCAGGTGCTCCACAACCCATTTCCTTTCCACGGTGTTTTATGTTTCCTAGCCCTGTAATTCTCCCCAGGAAACCAGCAGAAATCTTAATTTCTTCTCCCCCCTCCCTGCTCCAAGTAACAGCTCTGGTGATTTAAACAATCAAGCACATGTTCTCACACTGTCTGCACCTCCTGCTCACCAGAAACGGGGGTGTGAGGAGGAAAACCATGGAGGAAAGGAAAGGAAATGACATTAACCTTTTCCAGCTGATAAATAAGGGCTCCATTCAGCTGCAGTAATCCACATCCTTCCCTAGAGATCCACTTAATGTAATACCTAAGGGCTCAGGTAATTTCACATTATTTCCACGCTGGCCAGCTGATTTCTTGGTGAATTATTCAGTCCCTGTGCACATGGAAAAGGACTGGAGCCCTCCTGCCATTCCCAACACCCTGAACAACCTCTCAGATGTGCCAGAGGCTCTGTGACCCCCCCAAGGCTTTTCTGTGCCCCCAAAAAGGGGATATTGTGCTGATTTTTGTGGGACCGTGGTCTCACCAATGTCCCATGAGCTGCTGTTCTCTGCAGGGAGCCCTCCTTGCCCAGTCCAACATTCAGCACCTGCGGATTTTATGGGATTAAAAGAGAGCTTGAGCTTGGAATGGGTGGAAATTCAGAGCAGCAGCCTCAGCCAGGTCACAAAAAGGGTTCTGCAGGTGTTTGCTGGGGTTTGAGGTGATGGGTTGGGATCAGTGGCCACTGCAGGGTGGGTTGAGGGATCCACACTCTCAAAGGATAACATTTGGGGAACGAATTGT
Organism: Loriotus luctuosus; assembly: GCA_035582745.1. Taxonomy (NCBI): domain Eukaryota; kingdom Metazoa; phylum Chordata; class Aves; order Passeriformes; family Thraupidae; genus Loriotus; species Loriotus luctuosus. Next base: position 2,103,908 of record JAWWEY010000056.1, on the reverse strand, counting down.
GGTTTTTTCCCCTTTTCTCCCTTTGCAATACATAGGTGGCTCCAGTGCCTGCCCAGCTGGAGCAGCCCAAGGAACCTGTGGGGACAAGGGGTGTGTGCAGGCATTGAGGGAGGGGATCAGGGAACACAGATCCCTTTGGAAACACGGGATTTATCTGAGTGTCAGGAACATTAATGCACAAGCACCAGAGGTTTGAGTAATTTAATTTCCCACACATTAGTATTGATCCACAGCCTTCTGAAACCACGGGAATCCTGTCACTGGCACCAAGGCATTTGGGATGAAATTCCTACATTTTGAGACATGTCCCTTCCTATTTGATTTCTTTTTCCCCTTTAGGGAGTGTAGCTACCAGAACATTGTTACTATGATATTTTCTGAAAAATCCCTTCGCCAGGATTTTTCTCCTGAGAAGCTGAGAAGCCTCAGAAAAGAAATGAAAACAATAATTATGTGATTGCTTGGAATGTGGTCTGGAGGTGGCTGACCAACAGGTGCATCTTTAACTAGTTTTATGTGAATTATTTTTAATTAATGACCAGTCCCAGTCCAGCTGTGTCGGACTCTCTGAGTCTGTCACAGGTTTTTATTTTCTTTTTTTCTAGCCTTCAGATGTATCCTTTCTCTATAGTTTAGTATAGTTTTAGTAAATAATTTCTTATAATATAATAATATAATAAATATAATAATAAAAATATAATATAATATAGTAATAATATAATATAATATAATATAATATAATATAATATAATATAATATAATATAATATAATATAATATAGAAAAATTATAAACCAGCCTTCTGAAAACTCAGATTCTCATCTCTGACCTCACCCTGGGAACCCAACAACACCAGAGAACATAACAACCCAAAGCTGGCTGCAATTTTGCAACTTTTCTGATGCTGTAACAAGCTGTGCTCCCAGGGTTCATTATGAGGCTGTCTTGAAATTGCTGGTGAAACAGGAAAAGCAAGAAATCCGACCTCACTGCAGTGCTTAACTGAAGTGCACTTATTGAGCGCTTTAAAGCTCTTCTAGCAACTGTATTTGCTGAGATTTGAGGGCCCTTGGCTTAAATTCACCCTTAGCAGAAAAAATCCTGTCCCACTCCAGGCATGGACTGGGATTGGGAGGGAAGCTGCAGCTGGAGATTGGAGATTCCCTCTCCTTGTGATGCTGTTCAGCTTCTCTCCCTCTCCAGGAGCCCCATGAGGGATGGAAATGCCAGAGGTGAAGCAAGAGCATCATGCTGGGCACGTTTTTGGTGATGTCTTGGTGCCAGGGCAATCAATAAAGAGAATGAACCCCTTTGCTAAAAAATCTTAAAGATTCTTCAAGCTGCAAATCTTTTGAAGAGTCTGGAGCTCCAACCTCATAATGCTGAGGAGGGTGGACTGAGAAAAACCTAAATCAGTGCCCAAGGGAGCTGCAGGTGGATCTCTGCTGGGAAATCTCCCTTTGATACAGCACTGGCATGTGCTGAAAATGCTGCTAAATTCTTATCCCCATCCATCTGCACTGGGAATTCAGGCTGGAAATGCAGAAAGCTGCGGTGTGTGACCGTGCTGTGACCTGAAGAGCAGCTCCTCACCTCCCTCAGCAGGCACTGGTGCCTCCAGCCACCACCCATGAGCTCTGAACTTTGCCCGGTTCTGGTTTTGTCCGGATTCGAGGAACTGGTTCCACTGGCAGGAGGGATTTCTGAGCTGTTTGTGTAATCTCTGTGTCCATCTTAAGAGGGGAGCTGAGCACAGCTGAGAGCAGTTTCCTGGTGAAAGAGGCAGGGTGTGAGTGCAGGAGGGATGGAAAGCAGGCCTGAAGAGATGGAATTGATGGAGTCCATGGATGTGGCTCTCCCCTGGTGCAGGAGATAGAGCTGAGCTTGCAAGAAGTTCAAGGAGACATTTTTGGATGTTATGTCACACTGACTCTGTGTGAGTGATACCTCAGGTTCAGCTTTTCTATTTTTCAGGTTCTGTGCTGCTTCAGTGTGTGGCTCTGGGCTCACATCAGGGGATGCTGAGCTCTGTG
>JAWWEY010000056.1:2064934-2079013 GCA_035582745.1 Loriotus luctuosus | reverse complement strand
CAGGCACCTTTCAGGAGCTGTGCAGAGTGATGGGGGCAGCCCTGAGTCTCCTTTTCTCCAGGCTGAGCACCCCCAGCCCTGCTGCTCTGCTGCTGGGGTGTCTCCAGCAGCAATTTTGGCTGGGAAATGCCTTCTTGGGGTAGCCATGCTCTGAGTGGGGCAGGAAAAATAGGAATTCTGCATCCACGCTTTCAGAATTCCAAGTGGAAATCAGGAAGAGCCCAGGGAGCGTCTCCAAGGTGAAACCTTCCCTGCCCTTACTCATGGGAAGCAAATGTGACCTCAGCAATTCCATGGGAGGCTTTCCAGAGTGACCTGTGGTGGGATGTGAAGTGGGAAATGAAATTTGGGAAGTGTTTTATGGCAGTTCCTGCAATTACTCACTGCACTGATTAAACTTCTCTCCCTTTTTCCACAGGGAGCCACTCTGTTAGAAGGTGCTTTTTGTCTTTCCTCCCATTTTATCCTTCTTTTTTGGAGAAGTCCCAGGTAAAGCAGTGGTTCTTACACCCTCCAGCAAACCCTGCAAGTACAGAAGCCCCAAACCCACAGAATTCCTTTGCTGTGGACCAAAAAAGTGGGAGAATGGTTTGGCAAAGCTCTGGTGACAGCAATGCTCAGGATTTGGGGCGAGCAGCTCCAGCAGGAGGTGTCACATGTGAATCCACATCTGCACACGTGGATTGGGGCTGGAACAGCTCCATCCCTTCCCTCACATTGATAAAAGGGGATGGTCCAGCTCCAGTCTCACCCCTCTGAAACATCTGCACTTCTCCCAGCTGGGGTAATTAGCACAGTGCTAATTTGACCTGAGGTGATGATGAAAGCAGCCTCTCCACACCAAGGCAGCATCCACGCCCTGCCCCAGCCCCCTGAGCAGAGGAAATCAGCGTTTTTACTCAGGGATTTGCTCCTTGGGGAGGTTTCTCCTTCCCAGAGTTATCTGCAGCACAGCTGAGGGCAGAGCAGAGCCAGCTCAGGGATGTTCTGTGCTGGGAAACCAAAAGCTTTGAGGGCTGAGGTGCTGCCTCGCAGAAAATGACCTGCTGCAGATTCAATTACTCAGCCAGATCTGCTTCTTCTCTTTGCTGCCCCGTGAGAGGAGCCACTTCCAGACACCAAACAGCACAAAAGATGCTCGGGAACCTTTCATTCCTTTCTGGGCCTTCCAAAAAAGATTCAAAGCCAATTGCCATTTCACATGAAGATTCAGAACAGGCACTTCTTCAGCTTGAAAAAATTACAGCGGAGAAGGGTCAGGGGGGAAGCAATGTGAGGAGTGTGAATAATGCAAAGCAAAGAGCTCTGGGCAGGGTAAAACCTGCCCTGGGCACCCACCCTGCCCTCCCTGGAGCCCAGCACAGGTGGGGAGGGAGGAAAGCTGAGCTGGGAAAGTTCTGGAAAGCTGCAGGATGGATTTGTGGGTTGGTTTGCTTTTGTGGGTTTTGTTTTTGGGGTTTTTTGGGCCTTTTTTTTCGGGTTTTTTTGAGGTATTTTTGTTGTTTTTTTTTTTTTAGTTTTTTGCTTAGATTTTGTTTGGGTTTTTGTTGTTGTTGTTGTTGTGGGGTTTTTTTTGTTATTTGGGTTTTGTTTGGATTTTTTTTTTTGTTTTGGTTTTTTGTTTTGTTTTGTGGGGCTTTTTTGGTGTTTTTTTGTTATTTGGGTTTTGTTTGGGTTTTTTTTGGTTTTTTGTTTGTTTTGGTTTTGTTTTGTAGGGTTTTTTTAGGGTTTTTTTGTTATTTGGGTTTGGTTTGGTTTTTTTGTTTTGGTTTTTTGTTTTGTTTTGTTTTTGTTTTGCGGGGGGTTTTTTTGTTTCTTTTTTTTTTTTTCATGTTTTTCATTGATTGGGTTTTTTTTTTTTTTTTACAAGAAGAGCCAGAATTGATTGGCACTGCTGGCACTCGATCCCCAGCTCTGGGCTCACCCCAGCAGGCCAGAGGCACAAACCAGCCCGTTGTTCCCTGCTCTGGGCTGTTCTGCACAGGGTTTTTGTGTCACATTTGGTGGCAGAGAGCACAGGCACCTTCCAGTGCTGTCACAGGTGACGTGCTGAGCCCCTGCTCATTCTCTGTCTCCCTTTGTCTGCCCCTCTGCCTGTCCCCACATGTGATCCCTGCCCTTTGTCACACCAAGACAGTCCCAGGCTGGCTGCTGGGTGTCCCCTCTGCTGCCACAGGTGACCTCAGGAAGCATCTGGAAATGAAATGAAATTAAAATGAATTGTCTATCAAAGAAGAGGTTTGTGCTCTGAGGAGGGACAGGAACCTCTGGGATCAGCCTTGGCTTCCTTGGAGCCACAGAGCTGCAGGGGGATCCTGGAGAGCTGCCCAAAATTGGGGATGGGGAGCGACCCAGGGAGGGGAACAGGGAAGGAATCAGGGAGGGGATCCAGGGAGGGGATCCAGAAAAGGGATCCAGGGAGGGATCCAGGGGAGGGAACCAAGAAGGGGATCCAGGGAGGGGATCCAGAAAAGGGATCCAGGGAGGGATCCAGGGAAGGGAACCAGAGAAGGGGTCCAGGGAGGGATCAGGGAGGGATCCAGCGAAGGGAAACAGGGAAGGGATTCAGGGAAAGGATCCAGGGAGGAGATCCAGGGAAGGGATCCAGGAAAGGGATCAGGGAGGGGATCCAAGGGAAGGACTCAGGGGAGGGATCCAAGGTAGGGATCCAGGGAAGGGATTCAGAGAAAGGACTTTTGGAAGGGACCCAAGGAAGGAATCAGGGAAAGGATCCAGGGAGGGAACCAGGGAAGGAATCAGGGAAGGGATCCAGAAGGATCCAGGGAAGGACTCAGGGAAGGGATCCTGGGAAGGGATTCAGGAGGGGATTCAGGGAAGGCATCCAGGGAAGAGATTCAAAGAAAGGACTCAGGGGAAGGATCCAGGGAGGGAACCAGAGAAGGGATCTAGGGAAGGACTCAAGGAAAGGATCCAGAGAAGGGATCTAGGGAGGGAATCCAGGAAAAGGACTCACGGAAGGGACCCAGGGAAGAGATCCATGGAAGGACTCAGGAGAAGGATCCAGGGAGGGAACAGGGAAGGGATCCAGGGAAGGACTCAGGAGAAGGATCCAGGGAGGGAACAAGAGAAAGGATCCAGGGAAGGACTCAAGGAAAGGATCCAGAGAGGAAACCAGCGAAGGGATCAGGGAAGGGACCCAGGGTGCTCCTGCAGCTCCCATCCCACCTGTGGGGAGCAGCCCCAGCCCTGTGGGCCCACAGGAGCCCTGGGAGCTGCGCTGCCACCACAGCACCACGGTGTCACCAGGCCTCCCTGCCACCAGCCGTGACACTGAGCAGCTTTCCAGGCTGATTGCTCAACACTTGATGGGAAAACGCACAACCTTTCCCCCTCCAGCCCCTGTCACAAGGTTCTTTAATAGGGTTTGGGCATCAGCTCAAATAAAACCAGGGGATCAAAGCCAACTCCTGAAGAATTAGGGAGATTACGAAGAAACTCATGGCTCACGCTGAGGCACAGCATTTCCCAGTGTGAAAAACCAGGAGAGAGCCTCCTCCTGCCACCATCCTTCCCCTCCTGGCACCAGGTCAGAGCACAGGACATTCAGTCTGGCCCCAGTTCCAGCTCAGGATGCCCGGGGTGGGTGGGGAATCCTTCCCCTGTGCGTAAGTGAAGGGCAGAGCTGGGCCTGGAGGCACAAAATGGCACCAGAAAAGCAAATAAGCAGCACGAGATGGTGATAGCAGGGGAAAGGAAGCTGTGGCCTTTGCTGGCTGAGGATAATTTCCCCTCTGACGACAGATTGTTCAAGTGGCAGAGGTGTTGTAACGGGTGGGCCTTGGAGGGCTGGTCCAAGTAATCAGCCCAAAACAATCTCAGGAAGTTTAAGCAACACCCCTGAGCTTGGGTTGGTTGCACTCATCTGTTCAGTTTTACTTTGGAGGGACATTCTGAAAGGTGCCAGCTGATTTAATTCGTGCTCCTCTTCCCCAGCCCTGCAGGAGTTCTGGGAAGGGCTGAGCCCCACGTGTGCCAGGATCTCCTCGGCTTCCTGAGCAGGGAAAAGATGCTGTGAAGGTTCCCAAAAAAAGCTGGGACTGCTCCCCACCAGCTCCAGCATCTCCAGGACCATCCCTGGTGCACCTGGTGGGGAAATCCAGTCATGGCTGATGGGAGAATGAAGCACAAACCCACCCGAACCCACCCAGGGTCTCTGCAGAACTTCCATCCCCAGTGGATGCAAAAGGCCCAGAGCTGCCTCCTCAGGAAACTCCAGCCTGTTTGCTGCTGTGGTTTTCCTTCCACAATGGCCAGTGATCTAATTCTCTGTTTTTAGCACGGTTTATTTGCTTTCCAGGAGAGAAAATAAACTCTGATATTGTCATTTATGTTGTGGCCACAGACTCCAGGAGGATTCTGAGGCTCTGGTACAAAGTGATGGAAAACACTGAGGACATTTGATCTTGGCTAATCTAGTGGGAGAAAAAAGTGTGAGAAAGAGAGGAGAACAGTCATTTATGTGGTGTTAGCAGAAATCAGATGCTTTCAGGTTTATAAATGCAGTTTTCACTGGAGTGGGGGCCCTGATAGGGAATGAATTACAGTGGTAATAAATGCTTAGCAGCAGAAATGCAGCAGGGAAACCACTCAGGGTGCCGAGTGTCCCCTCTGCCTGCCACAGGTGACCTCAGCAGGCATTTGCCCCCCAAAATGAAAACAAAATGAAATTAAAATGCAATATCCACCAAAACACAACTCTGAGCAGAGATTTGTGCTCTGAGGAGGGATGGGAACCTCTTGGATCAGCCTTGGCTTCTTTGGAGCCACAGAGCTGCAGTGGGATTCTGGATTCCTGCCCGAAATTGTGGGTGCCAGCCCAGAGGGGAGGGACCCAGGGCAGGGAAAACCCACTCAGGGTTTGCCAGAGGTTCCATCCTGTGCCCACAAATCCCACAGCAAATCCCTCAGGAGCCACCAGACCCCACCTGGGGAGGTGAAGCTGCCCAGGCCGTGGAGCCTGAGGTGCGGGTACAAAGAGCTCAGGAGGAGAGGGGCAGGAAAGGCAGGAGATTTGCAATCACATTGCTCAGAACAGACAAGGAACCTTCCAGAAACCTTCCAGAAACCTTGCAGAAACCTCCCAGAAACCTCCCAGAAACCTTCCAGCTCTTTCTGCTGCCACCGAGTTCTCGCTCTCTCTCGCCACTCCCTTTCCCATTGGAAGCTTTCCACGGCTCTGCCCCTGGTGCCACTCTCAGGTCTCTGCCTTATCCCTGCCTGCTGCAGCCAGAAAAGCACAAAACACAGCCCAGCCCCTCTCTCTGAGCCTCCTGGGCTCTGCAGGGCAAAGCTGGAACTTGTCTGAGCCCCACGAGGGCTTTGGGGTGAGCAGGTGACTTTGCTTGGCTGAACAATCCCAATTCTCGTTGCCTTATCTCCTAAAAATGGTTGAAAAATCCAAATTTCCTTTGCTTTTTCGCCTAAAATTGGCTGAAAAAATCACAATTCTCATTGCCTTTTCTGAAATTGGCTGAACAATCCCAATTCTCATTGCCTTTTCTGAAATTGTCTGAACAATCCCAATTCTTGTTGCCTTTTTTCCTAAAATTGGCTGAAAAATCCCAATTCCTGTTGCCCTTTCTCCTAAAATTGGCTGAATAATCCCAATTCCTGTTGCCTTTTCTCCTGAAGTTGGCTGAAAAATCCCAATTCCCTTTGCCTTTTCTCCTGAAATGCCAGAACAATCCCAATTCTTGTTGCCTTTTCTCTTAAAAGAGAAGAGTTGGGGTTGGAAAAGATGAGAGTTGGGGTTGTTGAGGCTGGAGAAGCAAAGCTTCATGGTGACCTTGTTGTGGCCTTGCAGGGCCTGAGGGAGGTGGCAGGAGAGATGGAGAGAGATTTTGGACAAGGGATGGAGATTTTGGACAAGGGGAATGGAATAAAACTGATAGAGGGGAGAGATAAACAGAATATTGGAGAAAAATCCTACCCTGTGAGGGTGGGGAGGGGCTGGGATAGAATCCCCAGAGAAGCTGTGGCTGCCCCTGGATCCCTGGAATGTCCAAAACCATTTTGGACAGGGCTTGGAGCACCCTGGGACAGTGGAAGGTGTCCCAGGGCAGGGGTGGGATGAGATTTTAAGGTCCATTTCAACCCAAATTCTGGCATTTTATGACTCTGATGTGACTGCCCACTAAAAAAACCAAAGGATGTCCTTGAGAGCCTCCTGCTCACGGGCAAGATCCATAAAGATTTTAAAACCAAAAGAGGTTTTAAACTTGGTTTTAAAAAAACCCCGAGGTTTTCAACTTGGTTTAAAAAATCCCCAGATGTTTTAAACCTGGTTTAAAAAACCCCCGAGGTTTTAAACTTGGTTTAAAAAAAACCCAGATGTTTTAAACCTGGTTTAAAACCACCAAGATCTCCTCACCCTACTGTGTTCATCCCAATTTTGGAAAACTTGGCACTGAAGAGCTGGAGCTGAAAGGGGGAGAATGAAAGTGCAGCCCCACACTTCAGTGTGTGTGACAGCTGCTGGCTCTTAACCCTTTTCCTTCCAGGAATTGTCAGCATCCCCATGGCAGCTCCAGAAGTTCTCACACCTCTGGCAAGTTTTATTAACCATTCACTCCCTTTCCCTGGAGATCTCCAAAGAATGGGAGCTGTGGGCGAGCAGCAGATAACGGGGAAATGAATAGGAAAATCTCAGCTTTAGGAATATGGCATTGTTTGGTCACTTTGATCACTCACACTAATTCCTCCTCATTAATCTGAAAATTCCTCCTCATTAATTTGAAAATTCTTCCTCATTAATCTGAAATTTCCTCCTTATTAATCTGAAAACTCCTCCTCAATAATCTGAAAATTCTTCCTTGTTAATCTGAAAATTCCTCCTCAATAATCTGCAAATTCCTCCTTTTTAATATGCAAATTCCTTCCCATAAATCTGAAAATTCCTCCTCATTAATTTGAAAATCCCTCTTTGTTAATCTGCAAATTCCTTCCCATAAATCTGAAAATTCCTCCTGATTCATCTGAAAATTCTTCCTCATTAATCTGAAAATTCCTTCTTGTTAAAATGAAAATTCTGCCTCGTTGATCTGAAAATTCCTCCTCGTTAATTTGAAAATTCCTCCTCAATAATCTGAAAATTTCCTCTCATTCATTTGAAAATTCCTCCTCATTAATTTGAAAATTCCTTCCATTAATCTGAAAATTTTTCCTCATTAATTTGAAAATTCTTCTCCATTAATCTGAAAATTCCTCCTTGTTAATATGAAAATTCCGTTCCGTTAATCTGAAAATTCCTTCCCATTAATCTGAAAATTCTTCCTCATTCATCTGAAAATTTCTCCTTTTTAATATGAAAATTCCTCCTCATTAATTTGAAAATTCCTCCCCATTAATCTCAAAATTCCTGTTCATTAATCTGCAAATTCCTCTTTGTTAATCTGAAAATTCCTCCTCAATAATCTGAAAACTCCTCCTTGTTAACCTGAAAATTCCTTCCCATTAATCTGAAACCACCTCCCCACTGCTGTCTCTGAGCACAAAGCTGACTGATGGCTTGAGAAGGAAAAATCTGGAATATTGCTGTGTCACTGACAGTGCCAGATTAATGTCCCTGACATTCACATTTCTGGAAGATTATCCCCAATCCTGGGTCCCTGCATGGTGCTGGACCTGCCTGCTTGGAGAAAACAGGGAATGTGCCAGCTGTACATTGAATATCAGAGGAACATTTCCTGAATGTTTGAAGGCCTTTGACCCTGCTCTGAGAGCTCAGCGCTCCCTTTTTACCAACACCACGTTTTATTGGGTCTGAAAGTTCAGCTGGGAGCTAAAGATGCTTTAAATTAGGCATCTTAATTTGGTGAGAAGCGAGCCACATGGAATCCAGCCTTGGAAAGGAGTTTTCCTTGGCAGAATTTGGGGGTTGATGTTGGATTGGGAGTTCGATACAGCTCCTGCTAGAAGTGGATTTCTGTTTGGAATTCAGTAATTCAGGATTTCTTCACCTTGCTCTCCATATCCCCCTACTGCAGCAGCAAGCATTTCATATATATTTTTAATATGAGCATTTTCATATATGAAAATATATTTATTTTTTTCCCAAAATACAGTGACTGGCTGGAATGATTTGCCCTCAGGATAAACCCAACTAAGACAGACTGAAATCTTAAATGAAGATTTTGGACACAAAATATACAGTTACAAATGAAGTTGGGGAGTGTGAGTTCCACTCTTCTCAGGTACAAAAAGCCTAAATTCAATTTTCTCTGTCCAATTTCATCCCTCCCATGGACAAACTCTTTTTTTTTTTGGAGCAGAACTGCACATCTGTCGATCCCATTTGCTTGCAAATCTGTTTATTTGCTCTTTCAAGTCTTATCAAACGTGCAAGCTTCTCTCAATGGAATTTCCCCTGGATTTGCCCGTTCCCTCTGTCCCCAGGGTGGGTTCATTTTCCCTTGGAGAACCCAGCATTAGACCTATAAAGATCCAGTTCATGCCTAAACCCCAGGAGGTTACTGGGAATGGGGAAACCACCTTTTCCTGAGGAATTTTTTCCAGTTGACTTCATGGTTAGGGAAGAAAGGCCAACTCATGCCAGTTTACATGCATGGAAATGATGAGACCCAAAAAAATAAAAGCCCAGTGTGTTATTTATGGCATTTCTTCTCCTCTTGTGGAAAGCTTTGATTCCCCCAGTCCCTGTTTTCTTTGCAAGCACAATACAATTAAGCCATTTTCAGCTGGCAATAAAATCCTTGAGAACCAAAGCAGATTTGGCCACTTGAAGAGATGAGGACTAATGCAATCTGATAATGAGGTCCTTTCAGCGCCAAGACAGAAAAAGCAATTTAATAACGCCTCCCCTGGAGTGAGACAGGGGCTGAAGCCTCTGCTCCAAGGTCTGGGCCTGCAACACAACTCCCAAATTTCCTTCCAGGGGGGATCTGCAGGCTGAGGGACAGGGGTGGCTGTGGTGACAAGCGAGGGGAGAACTGTGACAGAAAAAGGGGAGAAATTCTCGAATGTTCTTCCTTCCTCTTCCTCAGTACCATTTTTCCCTGCAGATAAAGGGTCTTGCCTTGAAAATCTCTCAGCCCATGACCATTTCACACGGCTTTTCTAATATTTCAGTGAGAGATTTCCAAGGCAAGGCTGGGTCAGAGTGGAAAACCATTCATAGAGAGAAGGAAAAGGAGCCCCTTGCTGTGGTGACAAGGGAGGGGAGAACTGCGACAGAAAAAGGAGAGAAATTCTCAAATGCTCTTCCTTCCCAAACCCCTTCCTCTCCCTCAGTACCATTTCTCCTGCAGATAAAGGGTTTTGCCTTGAAAATCTCTCAGCCCATGAGCATTTCACGTGGCTTTTCTAATATTTCAGTGAGAGATTTCTGAGGCAAGGTTGGGTCAGATTGGAAAACCATTCATGGAGAGAAAGGAAAGGAACCCCTCGCTCAGCGCTGAGGGTTAAGTTTTCAGCTGTCTCACCCTCTTTGTCCTGGCTTGTTACAACAGGAAAGGGTTTTTTAGAAACTTCTCTTGTAACTTCAGCTTCCCTGTTTGGAAGTTTGGAAGGCAAGGCAGCTCCGTTATGGTTTTCATTATCTGTGCAATAGGTTGAGAATCGATATTTCATTCAAAAAAGAGCTCTCTGGGCAGAGCTGCCCCGACTGTGAGAAAGCTGTGAAACTGTGGTGATGGATCTGCTCTGCCCTGCCTGGTGTGAAATGCTGAATGGCTGAGTAAGCCTTACTCATCCGGGCAGATAAATCTGTAGTAGGGCTGGATTTTTTATCATGAGTAAAGGCTGAGTAAGAGGCTCCGAAGCCGTGCTGCAATCTGGAATATCTCGGAGGTTTTGCACAGGGAATTGCTGCACCCACCCCCCAGCAGAGCATCTCTTAGCAGGAGTGCATCACAGCTCTTTATTTCATTGACACCTAGATGGGCAAATGTTGGAACTCTAGATCCAACTCCTGGTATTCCAAGAGGTAAATTCTTCAAATTGTTGCTGTTTTAACAGTTAATGGGAAGTACACACAGAGAAAGATGAGGGATATTTTTTTCTCTGACACAGGTACATGAACTGTGCCCGTGTCTTTCAAATCCTGCGGATTTAATTATCTTCCTCTACCAAATGGATAAATTAGTTGCAGTCATCCCCCTCATAGATTTCACTTCCCATACCTGTGACCGAGCTCACAGGGGTCTGAGAATGAGGGAAGAGACGAGGATCTGACTCCATGTTTCAGAAGGCTTGATTTATTATTTTATTAGATATATTATATTAAAACTATACTAAAAGAATAAAGGATTTCATCAGAAGGCTAGCTAAGAATAGAAAAAGAAAGAATGAATAACAAAAGTTTGTGTCTCAGAGTCTGAGCCAGCTGACTGTGATTGGCCATTAATTAAAAACAACCACATGAGACCAACCACAGATGCACCTGTTGCATTCCACAGCAGTAGATAATCATTGTTTACATTTCATTTCTGAGGCCTTGCAGCTTTTCAGAAGAAAAGATCCTAATAAAAGGATTTTTCATGAAATATATCTGTGACACCCAAACCACTTCCAAACTGAACCAATTCTAACCCAAACCACATCCAAATGAAACTACTCCTAACCCAAAACACTTCCAGCCTAAGTCACTTCTGAAATAAACCACTTCCAACCCAAACCATGTCTAACTGCAACCAATTCCAACCTAAACCACTTCCAATCTAAACTATTCCCAATCCAAACCACTTCTTGCAACCTAAACCACTTCCTATCTAAACCTCTTCCAGCCCAAACCAGTTCCAACCTAAACCAATTCTAACCTAAACCACTTCCAACCCAAACCACTTCTTCCAACCTAAACCACTTCCAACCTAAACTATTCCCAACCCAAACCATTTTTTCCAACCTAACCCACTCCCTACCCAAACCACTCCCAACCAGGTCAGTGCTCGGGAAAGGGTTGGTTCCTGCTGTGTTTGAAGGACACAAATCACTCCTGCATCTTTTTACTCCAAAAAGTCTGGAGGATGTTGCTGTGAGTGGTGAGGGAAGTCCCAGCAGGCACACACTGTCTCCTCAGACACAGCTCTTCTCCATGGAGGATGAAGAAAACATGGAAGCAAAGACTTGGGTTATAATCTCATGGGTCAAGATCTGTGTCCTGTACAGGATAAAGGTGCTGTGCACAAAGCCAGGCCATGAAGCTGTACGCACAGTTTTTGGGGTAGAATTAGCACAGGAATACACAGATGTGGTCACCACTGCCCGTGAGCACCAAGCAGCTTCTCCTCCATCCCCATCCAGGCAGTGTTTGTGGTCCAGGCACTGACTAGCACCCAGGAATGTGCATAGTGCAGATCTGGTGCTTTCTGCCTTAAAATTCTGCTCCATATGCTCCAATCCCATTCCAGTGGTTACTCACACTTCAGCTCTCCCATCCCATTATTGTATTAAGTCTTGAAATCTGATTACATTAAATTTAAACCTGATTAAGTGCATAAACAATGATTTTTTCCCCAGTCCTGGCCCTAACCCAGGACTGAGAGCCCTGTGGGGTAATTCTGCCTGCAGGGAGTGTCCTGACAATCCTTTTGTCTTGTCCTACAGCTTTAATTACCATCTGGGCACTGGAGCCAGCCTCAGCAATAAACAGCCTTGACAGCTCGCCAGCATCTTGACTTTGCTTTGACATTTAATTGCTCAGAAATGCAAATTGTATTGGATTCTCCACTTGTGAGCAATCACTGAGGCAATAAGGGGAAGGAACACTTCCCCTGGCTGTGAGTGGCTGGGTACTGACCATGCAGGCTGGGAGAGCTGGGGATGTCCAGGCTGGAGAGGGCTCCGGGGAGAGCTCAGAGCCCCCTCCAGGGCCTGAAGGAGCTCCAAAAGAGCTGGAGAGGGACTGGGGACAAGGGATGGAGGGACAGGACAAGGTAGAATGGATTTCAGCTGAAAGAAGAGAGATTTAGGTTCGATATATGGAAGAAATGTTTCCCTGAGAGGGTGGGGAAGCCCTGGCAGAGGGTGCCCAGATCCCTGGAAGTGTCCAGGACCAGGTTGGACAGGGCTTGGAGCCACCTGGGTTAGTGGAAGGTGTTCCTGACCTCCAAGCACACAGCAAGGCCCTCCCTCTGCTTGCCTGGCACATTTTTAGGACCATGTGGGTTCTCTTAAAAACGTCATTTTTGGTGTTTCACTCAACATTGCTCCTGGCCAGTGCTTTAAAACTCTGGGGCTCCATGGTGAGTGCCTGAGGAGCACAAAAGTGACACCTTAAACCTCCTGAGGTGTTCTGTGTGACCTGTTGGGAAGGATGAAAGTTTGGCAAGGAAGTCTCACAGATATGTGTGTCTAGCAGAAAGATTTTTGAATGTAGAGTCTGATGAAGGAATAGAGATGGAAGCAAGTTTTGATATAGAAGAAAAAGAATTGCTGAGCCAGTCTCACTGGATAACCAAGGAGGCAAAGGGTGTGTTAGTTAGAAGGGGTTTTTATGGCTCAGAGCAAAGGATAAACCCCCCTCAAACAAGAAGATGTTTTTACTAAGCAGAAAAATAACACAAGCAAACAAGCTTGCTGATGTTACAAGCAGAAAAAAAGTCTCATAATTTTCCACTGCAAAAAAACTGAAAAATATCTCCTAGCTTAAACTGTAATGTACTAATTTTTAGTGATTGAAGAACAGTAACATGAATATGGTAATTATAGTACTTATGATAGGTTATAAATAAAAGTTAAAGGATAGATTGGTTCTACTGTATAAAGATATAAGATGCTCAGGGAAAAAAAAAAAAGTATTTATAACCTAAACTCAGGGTGCCCAGGGCTGCCTGCAGCTGGAGCTGACAGCTGTGGGCACAGCTCTGTCACCCACAACCCTGGGCTGCTGGTACACCTTGGATACAATAAACTGCATTTTGGAGAGCCCCTGGGGTCCCACATCCCTCATTCAGGCTCCTACAGTGGCGCCCAACGTGGGGCACCATCAGTAAGAGCCTGAATGAGGGATGGGGGACTCCTGGTTTGTCTGCAGCTGGAGCTGACAGCTGTGGGCACAGGCTCTGTCACCCATGACCCTGGGCTGCTGTAACATCTCGGATGGAATAAACTGCATTTTGGAGAGCTGCCTAAAATCCCACATCTCTCATTCAAACTCTTGCTGTAACCAGGATGCCCAGAGCCAGCAGCAAAACACATTTCAGGGACCTGAGCATTCCCAGCAGCATCCCTGAGCTCCCCCTCACATCTCCAGGAACCAGCAGTGTCACAGACATTTCTTTTATGAAAAATCCTCTCTCAGGATTTTCCTGCTGAAGCTGAGAGTTTCAACAACAAGATGTAAACAATAGATTGTCTGCTGCTGTGGAATGCAACAGGGTGTTCTGTGATTAGTTCTGGTGTGGATGTTCTGGTTCAGTGACCAGTCACAGCAGAGCTAGCTCTGGGAGTCTGTCAAGGCCAGCTTGTGTGTTATCATTCTTTACTTCTTTTTCTTAGCTTAGCAGCTTCTGGAAACTCACTCTTCTTTTTCTTTTTTAGTATAGTATAGTATATGTATATATCATAAAATAAAAAATCAAGCCTTCTGTAATGGAGTCAAGAATCTCGTCTCTCACCTCACCTGAAAACCCTAACCACACAGCAGCTCTGCCCATCTGACTCACAGCCACTGCAGCATCTCTGCTCTGCTCACCAGCAACAGGACATCAGCTAATTATCACTAATTTGATGCTGCTTTTAATCACATTGCTGGATTCACACAGCAGCAGGGAAGAGGAGGAAAATATGGATCACCTGGTCTTTCTGCTGCATTTCTTCCCCCTTCCAACAGGATGGGAAATGCTCCCTGGAGAGCATCACCTTGGATCTGTGCTTTCAGTCAGGACAAATAAAACCTGGAAGATTCCAGGCAGCCTGAAAGATGTGGAGATCTCAGCAATGGAGAACTTTCAGCCAGGAGCCTCTAGAACATTCCAGGCAGCCTGAAAGATGTGGAGATCTCAGCAGCAGAGCTGACAGGACACAGGGAATGGCTCCCAGTGCCAGAGGGCAGGGATGGATGGGAGATTGGGAATTGGGAATTCCTGGCTGGGCTGGAAT
>JAWWEY010000056.1:2051525-2064834 GCA_035582745.1 Loriotus luctuosus | reverse complement strand
ATGCACCTGTTGCATTCCACAGCAGCAGATAATAATTGTTTACATTTTGTTCCTGAGGCCTCTCAGCTTCTCAGGAGGAAAAAATCCTAAGGAAAGGATTTTTCACGAAAGATGTCTGTGACACATCACCCATAAGTTTTGGACTTCTCTTCCCACCCAAGAACAACTCACAACCAGCGCGATTGCCCAACTCTCCAGATTGCCCAAGGAGCAGAACCGCTTGTCCCTGCTTCCCCCTCCCCAGCACGCCAATTCTGCTCCTCCCGGCTCTGGTGAACCAGCTGCCCTCGGCCGTTGTGTTTATTGCTGCAACAATGCGGCACTTCCTCACCGGGGCTGCGGGAACTCGGCAAACACCGGCCCTGCCAGGCGCGGCACTTGGTGGGATGGAGCGGCAGCAGCGCGGGGAGCTGCTCCTGGAGCCTCTGCCAGGCCAGGAGAGAGCATTTGGGCAAAGCTTTCCCACCCAGAGCTCATGGCAGACTTGGAAACTTAGCAGACAAATGAGGAGGAGAGTTTAAGCAACGAGGAGCGACTGCAGGGCGCTGACATTGCTGTGGAAAGTAAGGAATCATATTTACAGCCTGCTCTGGACATTGTAAGGAGCTCTCTGGAGGCCGAGCTGCTTGGAGCAGTCCATCCCTCAGCAGCTCCAGGCTGACCTGCTGCTGGTGGCCGCTGCCTTTCCCGGGAGCATCCCCAGCTCTCATTTTTGGGGGTTGTCGCAGCGCTGGGTGCAATTCAAGGTGTTTGTGGCGATTCCTAAAGCCTGGCGGGCTCTGCCCCGCTGCATTCAGCAGTCACCTTGTTTTTCCAGCGCACCAGGGGCGCCCCCGTGGATTTCAGCTATTGTCCCTCCACAGGGCAGGGACAGCGTCCTGCTGCGGACACCTGCCCTGGAACCCAACACCCCTGCACTGTCCAGCAGAGCCGGGGCTTGCCAAGCTTCAGGCTGTGCTTACGAGGCTGTTTTTGTTCCTGCAAGGCTCCCGGCCAGGCATTTCATCCTTATTTTCTTTGTCTTAGGCCACGTCCACTGTAGGGAGGACAAGCTGTTAAAAACCATTTGGATTTCTGCATATTTCAACCCTGGCCAGCCTGACCGAGCTGCCACAGGTGACTCAGGGAGCAAAGCTGTGGATCCCACGCACTGCAGCCAGGCTCGTCCTTCCCTTGCTTCAAAAGATCTTAGTCCGGGGATCAAAGCTCTTGTTTTGGAAGGGATGTTTCATTTAAATAAAGAGAAGGATTTTCGGTTTTTGGTTGTGCTGTGCTCGCCTGGCTTCTCCTGCCTGCTAGGGTCGTGAGTTTGGGATGGGACACCCTACACCTTAATATTTCCCTTCACTAAAATAAAAAAAAAGGAGAAAAGGAACGAAACTTTTCTGTCTCCGCTATTTTTCCTCACTGCCCGGGGCCTCGGCCATCAGCCGGGAACGGGAGCGAGCGGGCAGCCGGCTCCCACACGGGACCACCCCAAACTCCCAGTGAAGTCCCGCAAAAGCCTTTATCTCTGCCGGGGGAGGGTGAGGCCATGCCGGCGGCAGGTGCCGGGTGCCCGGGAGCGCAACCGGAGCGTCCCGGAGCCGCGGAACGAACCCGCAGCGGCGCTGCCTCCCCGCAGCGCGGCCGTGCCCGTTCTGCACCGCGGCTTCTCCCGGGAGTCTCCGCACCGGGAACGCGCGGAGCTGGCGCCTTCTCCTGCCCCCTCTGCACCGGGAAACCCGCCGCCTTCTCCCGGGAGCCTTTACAGCGGACACCGGGGTCCCGGCGGAGACCCTCCGCACGGGGATCCAGGGAGCCGGCGCCTTCTCCCGGGACCCTCTGCACGGAGTCCCCGAAGACACGGGGACGCTCCGCAGCGGGGGCCCGGTGCCTTCTCCTGGCACCCTCTGCACCGGGCACCTGGGGATCCTCTGCACCGCAGACCCGGGGATCTGGTGCCTTCTCCCGGGACCCTCCGCAGAGGGGACTCGGGGACCCGGTGCCTTCTCCCCGGGACCCTCCGCACCGGGGATTCCGGGATTCAGGGACCCAGCGCCTTCTCCTGGCACCCTTTGCACCGAGGATCCAGGGACCCTCCGCACCAGGGACTCAGGGATCCAGCGACCTGCTGCCTTCTCCCAGGGACCTGGGGAACCAGAGAGCCAGTGCCTTCTCCCGGGATCCTCCGCAGCGGGAACCGGGAGACCCAGCACCTTCTCGCGAGCCCCTCCTGGCAGCGGGAACCGCGGCTCCGTGCGCCGCTCCGGAGCATCCCGGCTCCATCCCCGCTCCGCTCCGGCCCCGCCGCTCCCGGTCCCGCTGCCCGGTCCCGCGGCGAGGCCCCGCCCCCTGAGCCCCGCCCCGCGCTGTGATTGGCTGTGGCCACGCGGGGGGCGTGTCCGGCGGGGCCGTATTAAACGTGCCATGGCCGCCCGCAAAAAGGGGCCGCGGGCGGGCGGGAGCGCAGTGCGAGCGGAGCAGGCACCGGGCACGGCCTCGCCACGGATCTTTCTTACCCCTTCTCCGCACCGGCACCTCCCTCGCGGCCGCCGCAGGTAAGGATCGCCTCCTTCCCCGCGTCTCTCCCTGCCTCCCCGAGCAGCGGAGGCGATGCGCGGCGTGCGCGCTGTCGCGATACCCCCGCGATAAAAGCGTCGGCTTGGAGAAGAGGGGGAACTCCTGCGTTTCTCACGGAGCTATTCTCAGCGCCTAAAATAATTCGATAGGTATGGCTGGAGCGCCCGAGCATCTGCTTGCAGCATCTGTTTGTGCTCATAACTTTCCATGCACCAGCTGCTCCCCCCCTCCCCTTTTTTTCCCCCTCTCGGGATATTTTATCCTGGGGAAGGGCTGGAAGTTCGCATGACAACTCCGCGTCGCACAAAGCGCACCGCTCCATCCCTTCGCCTTCTTCTCGCCTGTTGTTTCCTGCAGAAGCGGCGAGTCTCGGCTCGGGTGCATGGGTTTGAGCGCCCGGGATGGTTTGGAGGGGTGTGAAATGAACCTGTAGCTTCATTCATCGGCACGGTGCAAGCGGGAGGGCTTCTTTCTTTCTGACCGTCCTGCCAAAAAAATGGGAAGCAGGAAAAAAAAACCGAAAAAAAAAGCATTTGGAAAGGCAACGAGGAGCTGTATTGTTTCAGCTTAGTTCATGACAGTGAAAGGAAAAAATACTGATAAGCGAATGCAGATGGATTTGGGGGGTCAGTGACCGGGGCGGGGACCGCTGGGGACCCGCAGGTGCCGCAGCTCTGTCCCCGCAGCTCTGTCCCCACCCCGCACTTGTCTCCGTGGCTCAGCCTTACCTTTACACTTGTTTGCTTTTCCATCCTCGCAGCCGGTGCTCCGCGTACACCCCCTGGTGATGGCTGCTCCGCTCGGAGCTGGTTTGTCCCCAGCTCCAAACACCCCGCGCCCGTCTCCTTGGCAGGACAGCAGATGCGAGCGCTGCTTGTCCTTCCCTTTCTCCTATTTCTTCGCACCCATTTCCCCGCATCATGTGCTCTTTTTAATTTTTTTTCTCCCCCCCCCTCGCTGCCTGTCGCTGAAGGTCAGATCCTTCTCCCCATGGCAGCTCCGCGTAACTTGAGTCGCGGCCGGAGCAGCGGAGGAGCCCTGAGGAAT
Source organism: Loriotus luctuosus (assembly GCA_035582745.1). Lineage (NCBI taxonomy): Eukaryota > Metazoa > Chordata > Aves > Passeriformes > Thraupidae > Loriotus > Loriotus luctuosus. The sequence continues at coordinate 2,061,225 of JAWWEY010000056.1, read as the reverse complement.
GACTTTTAAGGAGAAAGGTTACAGAGGGGCTGCGAGGGAGCAGGAATGTGGGAACAGGCTTGGCCGCTGCTTTGTTCTGCTCTCCGAGGGCAGCGGGGAGGGTGTGCTTGGCTGAGGTGCTGCTGGTGCTCTCTTGGCAACATGTGCCCGGCTGGCTCCGCAGGGCTCGGTGGCGTCAGCCGGGGAATAACCGCTCCAAGCGCTGCCTGCTGCTCCTCCCGAGCCGTCCCCAGCTCCTCTGCGCTCCGGAGTTATCCCTCCACAGGTCTTCAACCTTTGCCCGCGTTCCCCTCCTGCTGTGCCTTGCGATGTGCGCGTCCTTCCCCCGGGAAGGTCTGCGGGGGGATGCTCAGGGGGAGGTTTGGGCTCCTCATCGTGCCATTGCCCCAAATGCTGGCTCAGAAATGCTGCAGATGCAGCACAGCCCCGTTTTCCTCCCTTCTCCAAGCATCCCCTCGCAGCAGAGCCAGCCAGGCTCTCCCATCCCATCTCATCCCTGCCCAGTAATCCCATGTCCCTGCCACTGCTGGTAATTCCAAGCTGAGTTGCTTATCTTCCCTTCCAGGAGGAAAGGTCACCTGGACTAATAATAATAATAAATATAATAATAATAATCATGACAAGACACCTGGTGATGATTGAATTTACAGCTCTGTGTCTGGCTGCACTGCACGGGGCCCAGTTAGGCAAATACTGGAAATCCTGGGCTGGGTTGGCTCCCTCTGCCCAGTGAGGGTTGCAGGGCTGCTCCCACACCAGCCTGGAATTTTTGATGCCACCAGCAGCTGATGCTGGGGTGGAACGAGGGGCAGCAGCCTTTGAGCAGCAGGTGGATTGGCACAAGAAGAAATAGCATTTGCTTTTCCTGCTGCTTTGTTCCTGGGATTTTTGGGGAACTTTTGGTGCAGATGGTGGTGAGGGTCAGGGTGAGCACAGAGCAGGTGCTGGGACAGCCAGTGCATGCACGGGGCACTTCACAGGACCTGTGTTTCCACAAGCAGGAGTGAGATCAGCCCCTCTGGCTGATCCCTGTGCGTGGTGCTGCTCCTGCTCCCATCCCATCCTCGCTGCCCCAGCAGGAAGAGAGGCAGTTTGTGCTGGAAAAGCAGGCACACAGCTCTGCTGCCCTGCAGCGTGCCAGAGCTTTGTGCTGTGAACTCCCAGCAGGCTCCAGAGCTGCCCTCAGGCTCACCCCGAGGTTTTGGGGTCCTTGGAACCAAAGGGGTGCAGCTGCACCCCCACAGCACAGCCAGCAAGGAGGGATCCGGGCAAGGGATGGGAGGGGAGAGGTGCTCAGTCCTGCAGGGGAGGAATACGACAAATTCAGTTCCCAAACTTCTAAATGCAGCCACAGGACGCTGGTGTTAGGATTTCAGGGATTTGTGGGATCCAAACAAGTGTCCTCAGGTCGAGACTTTGGTGGGAGAAGCTGTGTATTCAGACACTTTAAATGTTACAGTTTATCTTTTGCTCCACCAAAAGTTTTCATCTAAAATCCAGGAAAGAAAAGGGGAAAAAAAGCAAACTCCAGAATAAACTGTTTCCTAGGCTGTGTGTTTCCATCAGCTTGGAACAAGCCAGGCTTTGACTGTGGAAGTCGAGCATGACTGTGATTGTAGGATGTGGTTTGTGCAAGTGATCGATTTGCAGAGCAGTGCAATGGCTTTTCAAGAAGTTTTTTTTATGTGGGATGTATTAACAGTAATTTCACTTCCCTGCCGTGTTCAGGTTTCTAATAAAAGTGGGGTTTTGGCCAAAACAAATAATTTAAGTGAGCGTTTAAAGAATTCTTTTGTATTTTTGAGCACGATATCCTGGCGGGAATGAGAAACCCTGGGAACAAAAAGGTGTAAGAGGGGGGAAAAGTGAATCCTTACACAGTGGAGGCGAGACAGTTGTAAAAGTAAGAATAAGTGCCCAGAATAAGCATGAGGGCAGCTCCACCAGAAGTGTTCAGTGCTGAGAGCTGCATTCAAAGGGGCATTACAGAACCCAGGAGCTGCCAAAATGTCTTGTCTGAGCTGAAGTCACAGATGACTAATCTTTGGCAAGGAGGCAGCGGGACACATTCTTGCACAACAAACAGGAGCGAGGGGAAAAGAGGAGGTGAAAGTAAACCCTGAGGAGATCCTGGAGGGAAAAGCAGCCTGCACACACAGCTGATGATGTTGCTGTTTGTCACCTGCTCTTTTCCTAACAAGTGTTTGCTGAGCTCAAGCCTCTGTAATGTGCCTGAAGGATGTGGGAGGGCTCGAGGAGTTGTTTGAAATTGCTGGAGTGTTTGGAGCACATCAGCTGGGCTTTAGGGGCTGCTGTTGTTGGGAAAGGAGATAGCATCTCCAGCTGTTGTGAGATTCCAGTCAGAGAAGAGCAGAGGTCCTGCCAGGCAGGGCTTGTGCTTCACAGTGGCTGCAGTTTTGTTGGCTTTTGGACAGCCTCAGATGAGTTTTGATAACATTAATTTAGGAAGAGCGCCCTGATTTAATCTCCTGCTACTGTAAATGGTTCTGGATCCTCCTGTGCCGTGCCAAAGGGACAGCAGACATTCCTCTCCACCCGGGTTCAGCTTTATTCCCTCCGTGGGCCATGTGTGGCTGGAGCAGTTGCTTTAATGCATCTCTTCTCCTCTGCAGCATTTCAATTCCATTTCCTGATATGCAGTACATGACTTAATGGATGACGCACTTGTTAAAAGCTAGACCTGGGTCTAAGCCAGACCTCCCTGAAACAAGTTTTTGGTGCCTTCTCCCCGCAGGAAGGAGATTTTGTAGCTTTTCTGCTGAGTCTTGATTGGTGACATTTCAGACCCACGGGACCCTCAGGGCTGTGACCTGTTGGAGATGGAAGGAGCTGCCTCGGGCTCTCAAGGGGAAGGTGCTGGGACTCGCTCCTAAAGGTCTTAGGAAGGCACTCAGCTGATCCTGCTGGGTTTTACTGGTGGCTTTAGCAGGAGCAGATGAGAGGTTTGAAAGGTTTAATTGTTTTTGTACAACTCAGGCCAAACTTGAGCGTGAAAACTACAGAGATCCCGATGGGTTTATGGAGTTAGACAGAATCTACTGCGGCCCTTGTTCTTGAAATTTGCTGAGAATGCACAACTCCTTCTGTTAGCTTAATTAAAACAATTGTATGTGCTTTAATTTCAGGTAATCACCGCTCTCTGTGCTTCCCAAGTTTATTCCCTGCCTCCACCTTCCCTTTTGCTCACTCCCTGCTTTGTCACGGGTCAGACAGTCCACGAGACACATCATTAGTCGCTATAAACCACTTCAGCATTTGTGTTTGAACAGCAGAAGGATGTTCCAGGGAGTTGTTTGTTTCAAAATAAGCAGAAATCACAGTTATAAATAGCAGAGAGATCCTTTGCGTGCCCAGCTTTAAAGTGAATATTGCTCAGGCTGGTGTGACACGTCCCCTTCAGTGCTTTCCTTCGGGAAGGGCAATTCCTTCCTTGCAGTAACCACGTGTGACCCCTGTCCATGCACAGCTGGGAACGTTGAGCATCGCTGAAAATGTCATTAAGAAAGAGGAAACTTCCTGCAGGCCCGCAGGTGTCATTCCCCTTGATCCCTGATGCTTTTCCTCCAGGATCTAAAGTGCCATTTCTCTTTCTCTTGCAGACCATGCCCTCTCTATGACGGTGGCTTGCTGAGCTCACCCTGCATGCCAGAAGACCATCCTTGGTTGATCCGAGGGCTTCTGGGGACTCCGGCCTCCGCCTGGCTTTTCCGCGTGTGTGTGTTCCTGTAGAACTTTCAAAACTGTTTCTCCAAAGGGTTTTGCAGAAACTCAGACTGTTTTCTAAAGCAGAAGCACCTCAGTCCCCAGCAGTAGTGATGGGCAGCGTGCGAACCAACCGCTACAGCATCGTGTCCTCGGAGGAGGACGGCATGAAGCTGTCCACCATGGCCGTGGCCAACGGCTTCGGCAACGGCAAGGGCAAGGTCCACACCCGGCAGCAGTGCCGGAGCCGCTTCGTCAAGAAGGACGGGCACTGCAACGTCCAGTTCATCAACGTGGGCGAGAAGGGGCAGCGCTACCTGGCCGACATCTTCACCACGTGCGTGGACATCCGCTGGAGGTGGATGCTGGTGATCTTCTGCCTGACTTTCATCCTCTCCTGGCTTTTTTTTGGCTGTGTGTTTTGGTTGATCGCGCTGTTGCACGGGGATCTGGAGAACCAAGAGAACAGCAAGCCTTGCGTGTCTCAGGTGAGCAGCTTCACCGCAGCCTTCCTGTTCTCCATCGAGACCCAGACCACGATCGGCTACGGCTTCAGGTGCGTCACCGACGAGTGTCCCATCGCCGTGTTCATGGTGGTTTTCCAGTCCATCGTGGGCTGCATCATCGATGCCTTCATCATTGGCGCCGTCATGGCAAAGATGGCTAAGCCAAAAAAGAGGAACGAAACTCTGGTCTTCAGCCACAACGCCGTGGTGGCCATGAGGGACGGGAAGCTGTGCCTGATGTGGCGCGTGGGTAACCTGAGGAAAAGCCACCTGGTGGAGGCGCACGTGCGGGCGCAGCTCCTGAAATCCAGGATCACGTCGGAGGGGGAGTACATCCCCCTGGATCAGATCGACATCAACGTGGGCTTTGACAGCGGCATCGACCGCATCTTCCTGGTCTCCCCCATTACAATAGTGCACGAGATCGACGAGGACAGTCCTCTGTATGACCTGAGCAAACAGGACATGGACAATGCTGACTTCGAGATCGTGGTCATCTTGGAGGGCATGGTGGAGGCCACCGCCATGACCACGCAGTGCCGTAGCTCATATCTGGCCAACGAGATCCTCTGGGGCCACCGCTACGAGCCCGTGCTCTTTGAGGAGAAGAACTACTACAAGGTGGACTACTCGAGGTTCCACAAAACGTACGAAGTGCCCAACACACCCATCTGCAGTGCCAGGGACTTAGCGGAGAAGAAATACATCCTCTCCAACGCCAACTCCTTCTGCTACGAGAACGAGGTGGCCCTCAGCAGCAAGGAGGAGGATGAGATCGACACGGGGGTGCCTGAGAGCATGAGCACGGACACCCACCCGGACATGGAGCACCACAACCAGGCGGGCGTGCCCCTGGAGCCGCGGCCGCTGCGGCGGGAGTCGGAGATATGACTGGCGGGCTCTGCCTCTGCCGCGGGGCTGGAAGGACAAACGCCCACCGTGTCCGTCGGGCAAGGGCTCCCTGACCTGAGAAGTTGGCCCAGAAGAGTTTGCAGACAACGGTACTGTGGAAGAGTGGTGTGAAGGCAGCAGACCCGAGGAACCCAGGCTGGTTTTAGGGCTGTCCTCAGAGGAGGGACGACAGGAAATGAACTCTAAACACAAAGCACTAAACATGTCTAAGTATGAACAGAAGGCACATATGTTGTAGAATAAATTATGTATATATTTTTTTACAAAACTTGAACTTGCAGGCAAGCTTTGGTTGGGTTATTATTATTTTTTGTTTTCAACTTTTTCCAGAATGCTTCTCTCTAGGGAACAAGAATGTTTTTAATGGCATAACAAAGGCAAGAATCTGCCTTATTATTATTATAATTATTTTTTAAAAAGCTGCTGCTAACTACATGAACACAAATGGTTATTTTTGTTGCAGTGTAGTTTTTATTTTCTCTTGTGTAATTTAAAAAGAAAAAAAAAAAAGTCAGTGTTGAACTTTTTGGGTTGAAAAGCTCATGATCAGTTCAGAGAGGCCAATGTTGCCAGAAAGTTTAAACTCCTTTTGAGGCCAGTAGTTGATAGCTAGAATCAATTTCTCTCTTTCCAATTACATAAGGGGCATTATGTAATATCAGGCCAATCAGTAGCCTCCAGCAAAATTATGATTTTTTGGGGGGAGAATTTAATTCTCTGTCCAAAGGAAAAATGAGACAAAAGATAAGTATACATAGGAAAAAGTACTAAGTTCAAACTACCTAAGTGGATACCAAAGAAAATGCACAGTTTTGCACAGTGGAGTTTATTTTAAAAAAAGCAAAAAAAAAAGCAAAAAAAAAAAGGAACAGGCTGCTTTAAACAACAACAACAACAAAAAAATCAAACCTCAGACACTTTTTTGGTTTTGACTTTTTTCTTTTTTTTTATTTTTTCTTTTCTTTTTGAGACCTTTATTTTGCACCTTATTCTAAAGGCTTAAGGCTCGGATCTAAAGCAAGCTGGGCCTCCTCCTCTTTCCCCGTGTTCTTCTGTGGGGGGAATAAAATCCCTCTGTTCTTGTAGGAGGAAAAACTCAGTTGGGGGAAGCAAACCAGCATCATCTGCGTGTCCTCCTTGGCCTCCCCAGCTCTGAGCAGAGGAGCTTTCCTGAAATTGTGCCATGGACACGTTGTGGAGCTGCTGGCTGATGCCAGAGGCTGCTGGAGCTTGGCCATGGATGAGCCAAGCAGCAGAGAAGCCCCCAGAAGAGTTTTTTGAGGAGGAAGGAAGAGGAGGAAAGGGCCTTGGCAGCACAGCACTCAGGAGTGGCAGAGGGATGGTTTTTGTGCAAAATGCTTCTCTTCAGCAGGGCAGGGGTGTGAGGGAGGTGGATTTCCATCTGGTGGAGAGAGAGGGATTCTTTGGGGAGCGCGAGGCTGCAAAGGGAGCTCCATCTCCTGCCTCCCTCCCCAGCATCACCCAGCTCAGCAGGTGACACTCACCCGTCACTCGTCACCAAGCAGCTTTTGTCACCTTCAGCAAAGCTCTGGTGGTGTTTTGGCTCCTTCACCCAGAAGGCTTTAAATTCTCTGTGCCTCTAAGCTCAAGGAGACAGCAAAGCTGTGCTTGGCCCCTGCTCGTGGGGGCGGCGGGGATGGCAATCCCAGATGACTCTTGCAGTATTGGATCACTGTATGCCATTAAAAAACAGCTTGTTCTAGGTCTGGTGTCTTCTGCACGTGGATATCTGTGAAGGCCTCTGGCCCCTGGCAGCCCTGCCTGGAAGAAATGCCTGCAATGAACTGGTTTCTGATAAGATGCTGTCTACAGGGTTGGAAACTGGGGGAATTCCATGGTGTAAACACAGATTTGGCTCCTGGAGAGGGCAGAGGATGAAGTGCAAGTCCTGTTAGGCTGTTCCTGGGGTGGGAGGATGGAAAAGGAAGGGAAGGGTGGACATTTAAAAGTGGTCTGGTTGCAGTTTCTGGGTCAGCAGTGATGGAGACAACGGGGTGCTGCTAGTGCTGCTAAGGGTGATGTTCCTGCAAAAGGAGAAAAACCAAACCAAAGAGTATTCAGTGACAAAGAGAGGGCATGAAAACACAACGGGGAAAGGGAGGCTGAGCAGAGAAAGGGGACCTGGTCTCACATCAGCATCCCCCAGGTGCACAGCACTCCCACTAAATGATACTTGAGATATTTGAGAGAGGGATGAGAGATGGGGGGGATGGAAAATGCAGGATTTGTCTCATTTCTTTGACACACAAGAAATCCAGAGAGTTAAAAAAAAAAAAATCCCCTCCCCTTTAACATTTCTGGTGCAGAGGTTTTGGGTTTGTTTTTTTTTCTTTTTTTTCTTTTTTTTTCTTTCTTGTTTGTTTGTTTGTTTTGTTTTTCAAGTCGGTTTTTCAGAAATATTTTTAAAAATTGTACATTTTATAAAGTTTATCAAGTATTTTCATATTTAAAGCCAAATGTAAATAGAAGTCTGTAAAGGAGGACAAGGAGAAGACAACGAAAAGGCCACAAAAAAAAAAAGTATCAATTCAGCTCAGCAGTCTTGGCTCACTAGGACTAGATGCTACAGGTTAGCATGATTTTTAGCAAATTACTTGCAAGCCTTATAGGATTCCTAATGCTCTGAACTTCTCTTTATTTATTTTTTAAGCATGGACTTTTCATTTGAGAACACGTTCTAGTTGCTGGCGTTTTTGCAGAGCTCCCAGAGCTGTGTGGAGGGGGTGTGCAGGTGTAATCCATTGCTAATCTCTGCTTGTTCTTGCTTTCCCAACCCTTTGTCTTTGCCCAGGGAGTCCCACCTTTCAGCCCTGGCTCTGGGAAGCTGTTGGGAAGAGCCCCTGCAAGTGGTTCCTTTTCCCTTTTTCCCATCGATTTTGGCTTTCTCACCAGCAAATTGGAGTAATAATTTAAAAAACAAAATGTTATTTTTAAGGACTAAACAGTGACTGACAGCTTTCCTTCAGCTCCCGTTGATCGTGGGCCAAGCTTAGGCTGACTTTAAACCTTAAACTTTAAACCTTGAACTTCAAACCTTAAACTTTAAACATTACATTTTAAACTTTACATTTTAAACCTTAAATTTTAAACCTTCAACTTTAAACCTTACATTTTAAACTTTGAACTGCCGGAGCTCTACCCGCAGCCTCCCCCAGGCCTCGGTTCAGCCTCTTTATCCAGGATAAATTGGCTCACCCGGCTCACACGGAAGCTTTGATCCTGTCTTTTGCTTAGGGGCTGGGGGGGAATATGTTATTTCTGCCCTTCCCTGAAAATACTTGAATGAGACACATTGTCTGACCCATAATTCTGTGTACAGTGACAGGAGCAGAGGTGGCTGGGGATGCTCCCCTCCCTCCCTCCGTCTCTTCCGTGCGAGTTCTCCTGGGTTAAGTGGCCAGGGTAGGAATCCTCCCTCATTAGCTGGCTTTAATTAATTGAATTTCACGGTGAAAACACTCCTGTGTTAGGGGAAGCCCTCGGAAAAAGACAAAGGGTTCAAATATTTAATTTGTTCTCTTGGTTTTTCTTTGTCATGATGGATTACACAAGGTAAAACTGAGAAGTACTGTAATGTCTTTAATTCTGGCTGCTCACCACATTGTGGAGTAGAAGGTGCTGCATAGTTACCACCCCAGAGCCCATCAGAAGCTGATTTTGTAAGGACTTTTTTTGGCCTGCAGCTCTTGAGAGACGAACAATCTCGGCATCTGACAGTTGTCCATGACTATTTTGCTGTTTGCAGCCTTTTTGTATCGAAGTCTTCCTAATGTACTGCACAAATTGTGGGTTGTACAGATTTTTATATATTATGTCTTATTTTATTATTTCTAAATAAATAATTAAAAAAATGAAAAAAAAAAAAATTGAGGATGAGCTCGGTGTGTGCAGCCCGTGTGTAAAGGAGGAGGGAGATGGGTCTGGAGGGGGATATTGAGCTGTGTTTATGGTTGTCTGAGCACAGGCATTGTCTGGAGCTCTTGAGGAACAGACAGCTCATTCTCTGCCTCGACAAAAGGCAGGAGGAAAGGTGATCCCATCGTTATTTCCCAGGGGAGAACACAAACGAGACTTGGACCAAAGAAAAATCTGCCCCAGGAGTTTTCTTGAGGTCGCACCTGGGACTGCAGAGCCCCAAGTCATTCCTTGCTCTGAGTGGAAATGGAAGAAAAGCTCCAAAGCAGGGAAGGGGGGAAGGATGAAAGCACACAGAGCACCAGGAAGGGATTAAAAAATTAAGCAGGAAAGTCATCTTGAAATCCCCGTGTTTTGTGTCTGCCTGGAACATCTCCTTATTGAAATGCTCAGCTCCAAAGAGGCTGGGTGTAATCTGCATCCCTCATTTCCCTGAGCCCTGTGTCACCAGCACAGGGACAGCACAGCCTCCAGGAGCCACAGGGAGCTGTGAAATCCTGATTTGTGTGGCCTCCAGGGCAGATATTGAGGCTGCACTGATGCCTCGAGAAGGCTGAGCTGGAGCAGAGGCTGGGCAGAGTTACAGAATAAAGCAGGGATTTATTCAAAGCATCTCCTCCATG
>JAWWEY010000056.1:2020391-2038550 GCA_035582745.1 Loriotus luctuosus | reverse complement strand
AAAAACCCCACATTTCCATATTTTTCCACATTTTCCACATATATTTTACATATATATATATATAATATATATAATTATGTGGAAAATGTGGTCAAAAATGTGGAAAAAAACTCAATGTTCATTGGATGTTTTTCAATGAACATCATTTAACCTTCCTTAAAAATTTGCCTTTGAATTCCTTGTCTTCAAACCTCACGGATTTCTAGGAATAAAGGATCCAATCCAGGAATAAAGCATTCCCTGCCACTCTCCAAACTGGAGCTCTGCAGGGTTAAAGGCACGACAGTCACTGCAGAATTCCTTTGATGAGACATCAACTTCCAAGGAAGTGATTTTTTATGAGTTTGGGCCAACTTCACAGGTAAAAGTGGTGGAGTTTCTGCTTCCTTTGAGACCAGTGGGTTCATTCAGATAATTGGGATTTAAGCCAAGAATTCCCTGTGGAAAGGAGCAGTGGCTTTGGGACATTGTTTAAGGAAAATCTGACTGCAGGGTTTGGTGCTCAGCGTCCAGTGGGTGTCAACCCCCACTCACCAGGGTGCTGGAACTGAAGTTCCAGCATGTGAAGTGGCAGAAAGTCCAGATGAAACTGGGTTAGGGATGAATTCACCCTCCTGGGACAAAATCTGGACAGGCTGATGCCCAGATATCCGTGCAGCCATTTCAGCCCAGCCCACAGATCGTGTTTTACCTCAGAAATTCCGACCTGGAGAAGCATGGAGGTGACTCAAACCCCAGGGTGTGCAAACCTGAGCACTCCCTGACCCACCCAGCCCTTTTGGGGAGCAGGTAGAGCTGGAGCTCAGCCAAAGCCTGGGGACACACACGTCAAAATTCCAGGCTCCCTCAGCTGAAGTCAGCTGGCAAATGGTGGCCTGGTGCTGGCCAAACCTGGTTTTAGCTGCCTCTCTGGATGGATGAGGTAGAGCTGCTATAAAATGAACACTGATCCACTCAAATTTATGTTCTGAAGCTAAATTGAGCGGATGATTTTATTATCTGACTATAGAGCAGTGCATCCCACATGAAGAGAAGGCTGGAGCACCAATCAAACATGGCACTGCTATCAGGGGAGATTTCCAGCAACCTCTGCCACAAGTTGCAAGATGTTTATGAGAAACAAAGGCAGCTTGAAATGACACGACATTTAATTTTTTAAGGCAGTAATTGCCTATTTCCTTACCAAAATTAGAAACAGCAAATGCTTTGCAGAGCCCTCCCTCCAGCAACCTCTATTGTGATGCAGATTCTTTTCTTTACGGCTGAGGCATCGATCCCTTTTCCAGGAGGAGCCTGGAGTGGGCTGGAACCCCCTGAGCTGAGCTCAGATTCAGCCCAGGCAGTGCCAGGGGGGCAGTGCCAGCTCTGGGCTGCTGCAGGAGCCAGGTGAATGTGCCCACAAGGGAATGACTGAGGCAGCTGCAAGGGATAAGTTTCACCTCCTCACTCCTCAAGGAGAAAACAACTTTTCTCGCCATTTGAGTCCCTCCTGGAAGCTGCTCTGCTTCAAAATTAAAGGGTGGGAATGGGTTTTCTTGTGGGGTTTGTTGTGTTTCACCACTCAAGCTGAAGGTGAGGAGTAGCAGGTTCAAATTTGTGGGGATATAGAGAGAGAATTGTGGAATTGTTTAGGTGGGAAGGGACTTTAAAGATTTTCCAGTTGCACAGAGACACTTTCCACCATCTCAGGTGGCTCCAAGTTCTGTCCAGCCTCGCCTTGGACACTTGGGATGGGGCCTCCATCTGTGGGATGGACATGACTTGTGGCTAAAGTTTTAATTAGCCCCATTATCCTTTGATGAATGAGTGTTACTGAGCTGACATCAATTATGTCTCCCTTCAACCCCTTTTTGCCACATGCCCCAGCTGCAAATATTTGCAAAACGCCTCAGAAACTCCTAAAAATGGTTGTACCCCAGTTAATGAGAAATTCCAGAGTCCTGCATAAAATCATGCTTGGAATGCAAACTAAAACTGCTGGGCAGGGCAAAGGAGGGATCATTGTTCTCTCAAGTGGTGCTCTGGGCTCCAGGGGTCCTGCTGTGCCTTCTGAGGCTTCAGGAGGACATGAAATGATCTGGCCCCAAGCAGGGACTGTGGAACCTTCCAGTGCCTGCAGCACAAACCTGGGTAAACACCAGGAGACAAAATTAATTGGGATGAAGGCAGGAGCTGCAGATCCCTCTGACAGCAGTGAACACAGGAATAAATCTTCTGTCTTCCTCTGAATGGGATCAGCAGAGCAGTTCTTGGAGGACTTAATTTCAGAGGAAAGTGTTTCTGCTACTGAAAATCCCACAACAGGGTTAATTCCAGGGTATTTCTGGGGGATGCTGACTGAAACCAGAGGCAGCTTTAAGATGAGGTGAAAATTAAGGTATTACACTGAGTGTGACAATGTGGTTCCATCCTTTTATCCCACCCTTTTAACAATTTTCCTTAAAACATTATTTTTCCTTTAAACTTTACTTTTCCTTAAAACATTATTTTTCCTTTAAGCGTTAATTTTCGTTTAAACATTATTTTTCCTTTAAGCATTATTTTTCCTTTAAATAGTATTTTTCTTTTAAACATTTTTTTTCTCACACATTTCTGTACCCTTCTGATCTCTTTTCTCCAGGTCGTTTTAAAGTTTGTATCTTTCTCTTTTTGCCTTTTGTGGCCACTCCAAATTTGGAAAACTGTGATTAGGGCTGAATTTACCACAAGGAAAATGATCCCTGTGGTCTCACAGCTTTGCTAAGAAGAATTCCTATCATTCTGAGATCTGGCATCACTCCAGGAGGTGAATCCCCTTTGGGAGCTGTTAGATATTGCTGCACCACCAATTCTGAATCCAATTTTGATCTGTTTCAAGCAGAATAAAGGGGAAAATGAGCCAATATCTCCCTGTGGAGCACCTGGAATTCTGAATGCCCCATTTCCCCTCTTTAGCAGACACCTGATTTTTCAAACCAGGACACCCTGGTGGATGCCAGAGCAAAGGCAGAACCATCCAGCAGTTGTGCTGGAGCAGGGAGCACTGCTTGGATGAAGATTTCCCAGGATGAGATCATCCATGCTCCTCGGGGAATGCCTCGTCGTGCCCGCAGGAGTTCTGTGGCAAGGAAAAAAAAAATAAATAAAATCATCATTCTTCAGGGAAAAGTGCTAAAAGATTTTTACCAGTTGCCTGCTGACAAACCAGTGGAACATGTGAGTGTTTGTCTCTTGGTTTTGCAGCTCTACCAAGACCAGCAAAACCACAGCAAGGGTTGGACTCGCTTTGCCCCCGCTGCCTTTTTGAGCCGTTTGGTGTTTTGTGAATTCCTCCCTCTCTCATTTGTCATTTCTGCTGTGACTTCCCAGCAGGCAGCAGACACAAGGTGCATGCTGAGTGATCATCCTGTTGGGTTTTCCACATCTGACACTCAAAAATAAAAATACATGGAGGGGAAAGAGCCGTTTGGTGGGAGCGATAAGGGCTCTGCCTGTGGTTTCACCAGGACATCACTGATGTGGGGACACTGGGGACAGCACACAGGGGAACAGGAGGTGGGGTAGCCATGGAGGCAAAAGGATGGGGTGTGGAAAACCAGTGGCAGGGCAGGAACAGGGCACAAGGCTCTGTGAATCACTCTGGGGCTGCCAGGCTGCCCTGGCAAACCTGGGCTGGGTTGAAAGTTCCCCTCCAGTGATTTATGGGCTGGATGCAGGGCTATAAATCCTGCCCTGATTCTGCTTTGGGGCTCTCAGGGAAACCCAGCTGAGCTTTGTCCTGCTTTTTCACATAAATACAAAAGCCTCAGCCCAAATTCTGCCAAATCAGAGGGAATGTGCCAAAGCAGAGTATTTTTAACTGTCTTCCCCTGTTTTGTGGCTTATGGGGTGGGCATAAGCAATAAATAAAGGAACACAGGCAGTGTTTTGTGAACTCTGGGCATGACCTTTTCCACGAGGTGAAGTTATTGTGTGAGGCTTTCCTGTCTGAATGGGAAGGGACAGCACAATAAACGATCCCTCAGCAGATGCTGACAACTCAATCACGAGGGTAGGGACTAATTTCAAGGTCCAGCCAAAGTGAAATTGCTGCCGAGCCCCAGCTGGGTGTGAGGCATCCCTTGGACTGGGAGGGCAGCAGCAGCCCAGAACAAGGCAGTCACTGGAAAAGGCAAAAAAACCTCATTTATTTACCACCAGGGGATAACCAACCTCTAGATAGAAAGACACCGAGTGATTTACTGCTCTTAAAATCTGCTTTGTCTTAAAGTATCTTTTTTTTTCCTAAATAAAATAAAAGTCTCTCATAAATAAACATGTTTTGAATAAGGGCCTTTACAGCAGCATCATAAAGCAGGGCACCACAGGCAGGGAAAAAACACTTAGGCTCACTGAGGTGATGGGGATAAACATCTGTAAATGGTCAAACAGGGTGATTTCTCCCCAAAACTTGGGGTGCAAGAGCCTGGATGATGTTGGAGAAGCCTGGGCAGTGCTGGGGCTGGTGGCAGCTGGAACATATGCACCCGTGGTTGGGTGGAGATGGGGGGAAGGAGGGAGGATGGCAATCAGCTCCTCCTGGGAAGGGAAGAGCAAGAAAAGTGTTGGAACCCAGGAAATCCCTCTGGCTGCCCTGGAGGACTTAGAGATGTCAAAAACTCCTCAAGCCCCTGCCCAGGGGGCTCAGGGACCTTGGCACAGAGCCCAAGCCCCCTGTGCCTTTGATTTAGCCCTTGGAAAAAACAATTACCAACCTTATATGGAGAATGACAAGCCACGACAGTTTAAGTAGAATGATAGGGAATTTATCACTGGGTGAAAAAATAGATTTTTGGAGTTTTTAGAATGGGGATTCAGGGGGCAAGATGGAGGAATCTGGGTGTGTCCAGCCTTTCTCCTTCTTCTTGACCTCCATCTCCTGCTGTGATGGTGGCACTTTTAGATTGGTTTAGAGTAGAAGCTCAGTGTCTAACATAGGTGATGGGGATTGGGAAGTTATGGTAAATATTGTACACGTACTTTTTAGTATAAAAAGATAACACCAGAGTGCCTCTGTCTGTCCTGCTGAACGGACCTTGGCTGGACAGAAGAAAGAATTTTATAGCTAAGAAACAATAAACAACCTCGAGAATGAGAACTGAAGAGTTCTGTCTCCTTCTTCGACCACCAGGTTGAGAAAAGAGACTTTCCACCACATCTCAGAGTCAGTCTGAGCAGCAGAGATCCCGAGAGAAAATCAATGTTTGTCAATGGGAAAAGTGAAAATCAGTGTTTGTCAATGGGAAAAGTGAAGAGAAAAGCCCAATTCCAGCTGTCAGATAAGCAAGGGGAGCGTTAACGCTTCTGTCTCACGCTTCCTGCCCTGCCCTCTGCAAACGGAACATCAGCACTGCCCCTGCTGCCCGCCCTGCCCTGCTCTTATCTCTGCCATCACAGCCCAGCACCGAGCAGTTCCTGTTGTTAAATTATCACCCAAACGGGGATGGGGACAGGGGACAGCAGCACTCTCCATCCCAGGCACGGTGGGACCTGTCCTTCCCCAGGAGTGGGGATCGTGTCCAGGGAGGTTTGGAAGGGTTTGGGGATGGGGAAAAGGAGCCAGGGTGTTGGATTATAGGTTTTTTTTTTTACTTAGAGATGTCAAAAACTCTCAAACTGAGAGGTGTTTTAAAAAGTTTTCTTCTATTTTCAGTCTCATGTGAAAGGTGAGACAATACAGGTGGTATAATTCACACCATCACAATCAGAAGCCAATTATTTCTTAATTACAATACATTATAAGCGTTTCTTGGCTTATTAGTTTTTGTTACACCATGTTGTAAATGTTTTAAAGCCAATCATCTAAAATTACCCCTCGTGGGTCACTCTACAATGCATCTTTCACAGTTCTATTTCTCCAAAGTATCCAGTCTTATTTGTAAGGCCATCCTTTGAAACTTGTTTCTAGCTCCACTTTTCTCTCGTCAATGTTTGTCTTATTCTATGTATTTTTTATTTATTAAGTTAGTATTTCTTATCTCAAGGTTTGCATACAGATGAACACTGTGTGAGCCTTGAGTGTGAGTCAGGCATTGAGAATTCTCTACAAACTCATTTCTCACATTTCCCCCTCTCTCTTGAACAGAAAAAAATTTCTTTGATGATCTCTTGTTCAAGGTTTGCTGTGTAGAGTGAATACACAAGGTCCTAACAGGGAATCTTCTTCCCCAGTGGGGTTTAGAGCCCACATCCTTTCCCTTTCCCTGCAGGATAAATTCCAGGTACAAAGCAGCACCTCCTGCCTTGCAGGGTGTTGACAGAACCCCTGGGTGCAAACAGAGCTCAGCTGCCCCTTTTCACTGGAAATAAATATTGGGGTAATGCCACACCCACCCTGCCTCCAGCCAGGTCTGTAAAATAATCATTGAGCTTGGTCATTCCAAGGAATAATTCTCTATTCCTGACTCAGGAAAGTTTAAGGTGAGGTGAAGTTTCACTTAGCTTGGTCTCTTTGCTCCCTTCACAGCTCATGGAGTCCAGGCTTTGAGCCTGGAATATCCTCTGGAAATGCATCCAGCCTTGCTCTGAGGTGATAAAAAGGTCCCCTCGCTCCTGCAGGAATTTCTCTCTGCTATTAAATGGGTCCATCTAATTTCTTGCTATAATTTTATAATCAGTCACTTCCAGCTGCTGGTTCTGGCTGCAGCCATCAGGACAGAGCACAGCATTCCAGGACCAGCCTCTGCTCCCATTTCTGTCCCACTCTGCTCCCTGTCTGTGCATTATTCTGCACTTGACTTATTTTGTGGTTTATTTTTTTAACACAGAATGCACTGGATAAGTAAAAATTGAAACAAAATGATTGTGTATTATTGCTGGCTCTGAATTGCCCTTTGTGTCAGGAATATCAGAAGGTGATGGGACCAAGCTCTGTAAATCCCCTTCACGTGTCAGGAATATCAAATGGGAATATCAGTGAGAATATCAATGGGGATATCAATGGGAATATCAATGAGAATATCAATGGGACTATCAATGGGAATATCAGTGATGGGAACAAACCCAGCAAAGCCCCTGATGGATTCTGCCCCAGTCACTGGTGCTGGGCATGGAATTCTCTTACAACAAACCCCTCAATCTTCAGCTCAGAAATACAACAAATGTAAAGAAAAGGCCCCAAGTGTGGCTGGGAGAGGAGTGCTTTAAAGTTTTAAAGACAGGGAGCTTTGTCCTTCTCCTCTCTGCTCCAGACACACACCAGAGCGGGACAGGCTGCCAACATTAATATTATTGTTGGAAAGAGACTGATCCTGGAAAGTGAGTACATGAAAGAGGAAGAGAAACAAGGGATTGTTAGCTCAGGTCACTTTGAGGTCTGGCACACATGACCTGAAAAAGCCCAAAAGCTTTGGATCAATCTCCCCAAGAAGGAATTGACGGTGATGACGCAGCTCCAAGAGTGCCTGGGGGAACAGAACAGTTGGAAATGGGATAAAAGAGGGGTTGGGGATCCACAAACGAGGCTCTCTGCGTGTTGGGAAGGCTTTGACAGCAGCCAGAAGCACTTTTAGGTGAGCCCACAGCAAGCAGCAGCCTGCCAAGGGTCTGACCAGGCTGGGGAGCTGGGAATGCTGCGAGCGGCCGGGCACCGGCTCCGCTCTCCCACCACTTCCTTCCCTCGCCGCCAATGGAACAGCAAAACAACAACAAAAAAACCAAATCAAAAGGGGGTGTCTGGCTAGGCCCAAGCCACATGCAGCTCCCCAAAGGCCTGTGTTAGAAAGGCTGGAGCACGTGGGGCTGAGGCTATCGGGGAATCAAGGACATTGCCACTGCTTTCCATGACGCCGCTGGGACTGGATGGAGGCTGGGACACCAGGAGCTGTGGCTGCCTCCAGCCCTGCCCACGTTCCCCTGGGACTGGGGAGCTTGCTGTGCTCTCTTATTGTTTTAGAGTGCTCCAATAAAGCAGTTTTCAGGTTCAGGATGGAAGTTTTCCTTAGCTGAGCCAAGTTAAAAAAACCAAAACTGGGGGGTTAAACATTGCTGCGTCTTCCCTGTGCTTTGGGAGTGTTATAGACAGCTCTGGATAGGGAATGTGGAAATCCAGCCTGCTAAAATATCCACTCAGCCAGCAGCAGGTACTTCTGTTAATAAGTGCAGAGTCTATCCCTGGAGGAAGCACAAAATGGGAATAAATTCCACAGACTCCTGCAGGGCTGAGCTCTATACAGTGGGCAAGAAACCAATCTCCATTGAAATCTTTTCGTGCACTTTGTCCCTTTGTACCAGGTCCCGAGGCTAATTAGCACCTGGCAACACCTCGAGAAAGATGAAACCTCACTCATCACGCTGCTGTGACACGCAGTTAAAGGATCAGGGACACAGGAGGCTGGTTTTGGTGTCTCATATCCCACAGACACCGAGTGCCTGTAAATTGAGAATGGGCTCAGCTTTAATCAGCTTGCTAGGCAAGCTTAACAGGCAAACCCAGCCTATCTGGGCTGGGATCAGACTGCTCCCAACTGCTCCTCTCTGGCTTTGCTGGAACCTCCTCAGATTTGCAGGGGAGTGGGAAAGAAACTGCAATTAAAATTCTCACGAGGACGTGAAGAAAGTGAGTGAGGGAGAGATGAAACACTAATAAAGCTTTATTAGTGTTTTATTTTCTGTAATTAAAAATAGCTTTAACGATGCTATGACTGTAAATATGAATTTGCTTGAAAGGCACTTTCACTGAGGGGATGAGAGGTGGTCTCTGCTTTGCCTCCATTTATTTATTTACACAACATTCTTGTTTCTTCCTCAAATTCCTCCAGCTGCTGGTGGCCCTCACAGGGACAGACCCAAATGTCACCAAGCTGCACAAAGAGAACCAGCAGAGTCTTGGATCAGGGTTCTGCTGGTGGCTTTGGTTTCACTTCCACTCTCACCAACCCTGCCAGGTGTCCACTGTTAGTTAAGAAATTCAGGTGGACAAATTTTGGGTGGGCATTCCTGGGAGAAGCAGGACCAATTGGAGCTGGCAAAACCAGCCCTTAGATTTGTGTTATTTTTCCTTTGTTCTTCCTCTTTCTCCCGTGGAAGATGGAACTGTGGCGTTAACAGAGGCGTAGCAAAATAATCAATCAAAATAATCAAACACTGAAACATTTGCAGAGGAAATTAAAGAACCTCCCTTTTAATTAGCTCTTGGTGTGTGTTTGATGGCAAAGAAGTTGTCAGGCTGCTGAAGCAGACCTTGTGTTTCAGGTTGAGGGGAATCACCTCCAACCTGAAAGCAAAACATCCAGTGCAGGATGCTTCAAATTCCCTGGAAGAAAGTTCCTCTTTATCTCCTCTGGCACTAACTCATGAGGCATTTCCTAATCCCAGACAATCTGGAAATGCAGGGTTTCGAGATAGAGAATGGGCAAATGCTCAAAGAGAGAAAGAAAAAAGGCTTTTTCCATTTCCCCCCTCAATCTTTATTCGTTAAACCAAGCTGGCAACGAGCTGAATTTTATTTATTCCCCAAATATCAGTAGAAAGACACGCAGCCACACAAACCAGCCAATGATAATGATATTTTTTGGGGTTCCTCTGCCATGAAGATCTCCTGTGACTGTTTTCCCAATTCCTGTTAGCACAGCCTCCTAATGCTGATTATTTTCACACTTGTGCAGACAGCAGCTCCCAGAACCAACAATCACAAACCCACCCCTCAACACACTCAATGCTGGACTTCCCAGCCTGGCACCTCTTTTCAAACCCTAAACAATCAGCTGAGCTCATTTGCACATTTTACCAACCTAATTAGCCCTGGCTATGATGAAGATCAGGAAGATTTTTTGTTCTGGCTAATAATAGTTGTACTTTATCTTGCTTTGCCTTTTAACTAAGCATGTCCTAATTGTGTATTTACATTTGCTGGCATGTGCAAAACATTTTAAGTAGCTGGGCAAAGCAGCTAATTAGGATTGTACATTCTGTGCTTGCATGGCTTGGTGGAGGCAGCTTATCAAACATTGTGCACATTATTCATTAATTCAAAAATAGGAATTGTACATGAGGACCCTGGGTTAGTGAAATGACAGACAGGATTCCTTATCAAATCTTTTTCATCAAATCTTTTTTATCAAATCCTATAGAGTTTTGCTGATTTAAAACTACATCTGGGATGTATTTCTACAGAAGGTTTTGTTTCCTGCTTGCTCAGCTCCCATTCCCAAGCAGAACCAGGAATTCTCCCCTCAGACTCGATGTGTTCATTTTCCTTTGCTCTTCCTCTTTCTCCCCTGGAAGATGGAATTGCGGTGTCAACAAATGAGTAGTAAATAATCAATAAACAAATGTTCTATGTAGAAATTGCTGGGTTTCTTCTTCAAGCACATTAAGTGAGATTTCTGCATAAAATACAGGCAACAGTTGTGGATTTTAATGCAAATACTGGCCAGGAGCAAGCTCAGATCGCTGGTTCCTCCCTGGAGGCCTCAGCAGATCGTTCTCAATCAGTCAGGAGTGTGCTGGGGGTAAGAGGAGCTCTATTTTATTGTGATGAGGATGACGAGGATGCAGTTAAACCCCACAGCCTGTCCCCTCCAGCTGCTGGCCTTGGCACCAGGGAGGCTCCACAGGAAGGGCTGGGGTGGAGCAGGGACCTTCTGAGGGGTCTTGAAGTTTTTCTGGAAGCAGAGATGCTGGGAGATGTGGTTGCTGCTGCACAGAGAAATATTTTGGGGAGAAATTCATCCCAGTGAGGGTGGGGAGGCCCTGGAGCAGATTCCCAGAGCAGCTGTGGCTGCCCCTGGATCCCTGAAATGCCCAAGGCCAGGCTGGACAGGGCTTGGAGCCCCCTGGGACAGCTGAAGGTGTCCCTGCTCATGGTCTCTTCAGCAATTTTATAATTCTTTTGCTGTGTTATCCTTTTATCTCCTTTTCTTTTTAATTTTCTCTTTTCCCTTCCCACATTCTGTATTAAATTAGTGGAACTTGTGTCCAACAGACAGGATTCCCCATCAAATCCTTTTAAATCCAATCATGCAGAGTTCCAGGGGTTCCATCCTGCCTGCAGTCTTTATTTCATTAAATTCACCTTGTCCCTCTGATGAACACAAACCCTCAGAGCATAACAAGAAGCAAAACCAGGCCCTGGGTTGCTGCAGGCCTGGCAACTCCATTACTAATAAAATCTAGCAGGCCCATTAATAAAAATGCAATTAGCTCCTCTAATTAACCTGCCAAAGAACCTTCTGTCTTTTCCTGGAAAACATGGAGCCAGGTGTTCACTAGACAGGAAGTGATGAACTCTGTTATCAGGGCCACATTCGACTTTTTTTTTCTTTTTCTTTGCTGGTGGATCTAAAATTAACCAATCTACAAGAAATCAAGAAGTGCTGCTCCTCAGTAATTTGCAAGAAATTACTGATATAATTAGAAAGGATATAAATATATCTTTATATCTAGAAATAAGTATAAGAGTTTTCAAATTTATCTCCCATAGCACAGACTGGGGGCCTGAACTACCCACCACAGTGGCAGGAAGGAAATAAATAAAATTGCCTCAAAGCATCAAATCCCCTTAAAAAAATTAATATTTTTTTGCCAGCTGAGGTTGAAACTGGTGACACAAACATTAAAAAGGAAGCTGTGAAATGGCCCCTTCCAGGCCCAGATTTTGCCAGATCAGTGTTTTTGATAAGCCCCAAACCTCTGGGGCAGTAAAATGTGTTTACTGAGGATCCCACTTTTAGTGCTGCCACATTTTAAATTTATTGCAGGGCCTTGCAGGAGCAGCAATTACCTCTCCAATATCTTCATTTGTAGGTGCTGATCAATACCCAGTGTGTAAAAAAAGCCTCCTGAGCAGCCCAAGTGGATGCAGAAGGGTTTGTGATAGGCCCCACTATCAGAGGAGTTCTAATCAACTCTTTTCCTCTCTTAATTGATCAGGCACAGCCAAGCCCGAGCTCACAGCAGCCTTTCCTAGAAGGGATTACTGTAAATCAAATAAAGCAGCAATAAAAGCTGGGTTTCACCAAAGAGCCCTGGCAGGTGATGGGAGGTTCAGCTGAGAGAGGTCAGGAGTCAGGCCTCGATTCAAATTGAGATTAAATCTGAGATAAGGCTCAAGTTCAGAGGTTGAACAGGTTTTTGTTCTCTTTTTTATGAGATTTTTACTCAAAGTGTCATTAAGAGCAAAGCTAGACGTGTTTTCTGCAAAATAAACCAGCCATTAGCTGCAAGAAAGCAAAGCCAATAAATAAATGTGGTGTCTCTCCAAGCAAGGGTTCCTTCAGTGCTTCCAACCCAAAAAAAAAATGAAATAAAGCCTGAGAAGATAAATTTTCCCCTCAGCAAAAATTATCTCCAACAACCTGGCAGCTTCTGGGAGCTATAAAATTCAATTAACATCTTTTGCTTTGTGTGTCACACTTCAATTAAACAGAAAGCAGAGGGATTCTAGGAGTGTATTTAATATGAGATAATGTGCTGGATTTCAGGACTTTGGTTGGGATTCCATCCCAGCATGGTCTGGGACTTGTTTATGTCTTTGGAAATGGGAGGGGTGGGACTTATCCAGTGCATTTATCAATTGGAAAATTGATAAATGCACTGAGGACAAAAAGGAAAAACTTGGAACAGTTTTTCCATGCAAACTGCTCAGTCCATGCCTGGCACTGGAAGCGTTTTAGCAACAGGGTGAACCTAATCTTTGAGAATTTATCTTTTTATTTAGAATTCATTTTGGAATTTAATGTTTGAAAGCTTCACAGGACCACAAAATGCTCCGTGAGGAGCAAGGTTTTTGTGATGGAGAAGGGTTTGTTGGGAAACCCTTGTGGAGGTGCCACAAGAGAACATTTTAAAAAAATCCCAGCCCTGGAAAATCTGCCCCAGGAGAGGTGAGCCAGGAGCTTTTCCTCACAAAGGGCAGGAACGAGGGGGTTGAGGCACTCAGGAGGAGTCAGAGCTCTGTGCCTTCACCTGGACTTTGCCAAGGCTTTTAAGGAATTGTTCCCAGTTTTAAAATTTGATTTTCTCTTCAAAATCTGCCCCAGGAGAGGTGAGCCAGGAGCTTTTCCTCACAAGGGACAGGAATGAGGAGGTTGAGGCACTCAGGAGGAGTCCAGAGTTCTGTGCTTTCACCTGGACTTTGCCAAGGTTTTTAAGGAATCATCCCCACTTTTCAAATTTGGTTTTCTCTTCACCTGGATTTTCCCAATGTTTTTAAGGAATCATTCCCACTTTTCAACTTTGATTTCCCACCTTCCAGTCAGCCAGGACTGCCCCAACCTCACAGAACCATTAAAGGTGGAAAACACCTCCAAGATCATCAAATCCAAGCTGTGCCCCATCCCCACTGTGCTCAGCCACCCTTCCCTGGCTCGCAGGAGGATCAGAGGATCTCTAATTAAAAAAAAAAGCTGCTCTAATTAAAAAAAAAAAAAAAACCCAAAAAAAACAACCAGAAGGATCTGCTCCTTCACCACCTGTGCAGCTGCTGGCAGGGTCAGCTCCCAAAGACACCAAAGGAATTTTCCACCCCAAAAACCCCCCGGGCAAAGCCTTTATGAAGGACAGAGCTTCACACTCCATCCCACTGATGGATGACAGAGGCATGAAAAGATTAATTTAGGGACCTTCCCTAAATAGCTCCAGCTTAGGTTTCCCCAGGCTGCCAAAATTTGAGTGGAAATCTCGTGGGGGTTAAAATGCTCAGTGCTTCTGCCAGTTCAGCACTTCCAGCTTGAGCTGAGAATGGAAATTTAGTGTGGAAAAGGGAAAAAAATGATGGGATCTGCCAGGAATTTCAAGGAAGTTTGGGTTTGGAAGTAATAAAGGATCTGGGATTGGATATATTTTTATATATGTATATATGTGTGTATATGTATGTTTATTATATTTATAATATATTTATATTTACATTATATTTATATTTATATTTATATTTATATTTATATTTATATTTATATTTATATTTATTTCTATATTGATATTTATTTCTATATCTATATTTATATATTACACATAATTTATATTTCCATTTATTTATATTTACATTTGCATTTACATTTATATGTATATGTATATGTATATGTATATGTATATGTATATGTATATGTATATGTATTTTATATTCATATTAAGATGTATATTATATCTATATCTATATCTATATTCATAATTATAGTTATATTTAGATTTAGTTATATTTATCTCTATATTTATTTCTATATTTATATATTACACATAATTTATATCTATATTTATTTTTATTTATATTTACATTTATATGTATGTGTGTTTAATGTCAATGTTTATGTTTATGTTTATTCTCTCATTCAAGTAATTTCTTGATTACACAAACCAAACAGAAGCAGAAAGTAAAAAAAGAGCCCCAAACCTTTAATGTGCCTTATGGTCAGGAGCAGCTGGAAAGAAAAAAACAAAACTTCCCTTCCCGTGTTTCAACTGAAAGTTTTTTATTTATTAGAGATTATTTAAACCCTGAAAGTTTGAAAAGATGAGAATAGAAAACAATAGTGGCTGCATGTGTCGACTTTTCAGAAGAACCCAAAAAAAAAAAGAAGCTGAACAAAAAGAAAGAAAAAATGCTTTGAGCATAAAGCAAAGGCCACAATAAATCATTGGATGTGCTAAATAAATCAGAGTGATGCTGATAAAGCTGCTTTGGCTGCTTCCAGACCCTTTTTGTAAGGTTTTTAAACTGCTGGTTACATCCCCTCTGTGATATGTGGTTGTGTAACTCATCAGGTGGGCCAAAAAAGGATCAATAAATAAATCTTTAAGAAACAGAAAAATGGGATTTGGCTCAAGGGACGAAGGAACCTGTGCAAGAAATTTCCACATTAAAAAACCATTGCTCTTTCTGGAGCCTGGGGTGAAGAAAGAGCTTGAAATGAAACAGACAATTCCATAATGTTAGGGGGAAAATATTTATTATAAAACAGACAAGTTCACCAAAACATCCAGCCTGAGGTAAATTTAGAACAAAAGCCTCTCCCACCCAGCTCTGCTCTCAGCTCTGAGGTGGAGTGGGAAGGACTCAGGGGATTTTTGGGAGAGGTTTGGGCTTTTTGGTGCTGTGATTGTGGATGTTGTGATGCAGAGTTGGTTTTGGGTGGAATTCTTCTCCAGAAGATCCAAAATTCTCCCTCTGAGCATGGAACCTCTTTTTACAAAGAGGCAAAATATCATTGTCCCCCAAAGTCTTTGTGATGCCATTGGAAACTCAGGGAGCAGAGAGGACTTTCCTAAAATCAGTTCCCAAAAGGACAGCAGGGCCTTGGTGTTGGACCAGCCTGGTCTGGGATGGAGTTTGCCCAAAACTGGGAGCCAAAGCACCCTTTAGAGAGCAAAAATACTCAAAAAATACTCAAAGTATCCTCTGGAGAGCAAAAATACTCAAAAAATACTCAAAATCTCCTCTGGAGAGCAAAAATACTCAAAAAACACTCAAAATATCCTCTTGAGAGCAAAAATACTCAAAAATACTCAAAGTATCCTCTGGAGAGCAAAAATACTCAAAAAATACTCAAAGTATCCTCTGGAGAGGAAAAAAACTTACCCTAGGCTAAGTTTATTTATCTTTTAGTCCTATTACCCCAATGGAACTGAAAAATTTCCCTCAAATACCAAAATAGTGAACAAAAAGCAGGGAATAACAAAGCTGGAACACGTCCACAAAAACACAAACCCTGAATTTGTGTGCAGGTGCAACCTGGTAGAATTTGGGTTGGTTTGGTGGCTGATCAGAGCCACTAAATGACAAAAAGGTGATTTTTTTTTTCCACGTTTCCCCACTCCCATCCCATTGGTGACTGGAGCATGGCTGTTTTTCCAATGGATTAAATGACTGGGGGGAAAAAAAGAACATGAAAGGCAATGCTGGATAAATGGATTTTCCTGGGCCTGAAAAATTGTGCAGGTGAGGTCATTGGGTCTTAAAAGAAAATGCCAAGCTTGGAACTGAGAGAGGAGAGAGAAGGAATCTCCAGATCTGTTGGATTTTGGTCATCCCACCAGCCCAGCACATCTTTTGGGGTTGGGTTTTGGAAAAATTCCAAGCTTGGAATTGGAGAGGGGAGAGAAGGAATCTCCAGTTCTGTTGGATTTTGTTCTTCCTCACCTCCTGTTTTGGTGATCAGTGTGAAGTTGGGTCCTGTAAGATCAGTATCAGACCATGGGTGCAGTCTGGGGATTCTCCAGGGTGGGAATCACAGAATTCCAGAATTATTAGGGTTGGAAAAGCCCTCCAAGGCCATCAAATCCAAGCTGTGCCCAATGCCCACCTTGTCCCCAGCCCAGAGCACTGAGTGTCACCTCCAGGCTTTGGACACCTCCATGAGAACTCTAAACCTCCCCAAGCCCAAAGCTGTTCACAGACCTTGCTGAAATTTTCTGTTTTTTGAGATTTTGGATGAAAATTCAACCTTCAAGACACAAAATAATGAAGAGCCTGGAAAAGTATCCCTGTTTTGTCCCTGTTTCCCTCTGTGAGAGATCCCCATGACCAACAATCCTCATTTTATATCACTGGCTCTCTAATTTTGTGCTGAATTGGAATTCTAAATACATTTTGAGGGCTGCAAGAAATCCCAGAGCATGAGATTCCCTTTTTTCCCTTGAGGGAAAAACATTCCCACTGTTCTGCTCTTGGAGATTAGGGCAAAGTTACTGGGAAAGAGTCATGGGATGGGTCAGAGACAGAAAATGATGGCTGAAGGTGTCATACCCATCTTCCTGGTGCTAAATCCATCTTCCTGGTGCTGTATCCCCCTTCCTGTGCCTGTTTCTGGCTAATTTATACCACTTTGGTCATAAAAACTGCCTTGGTTGCACAACTCTGGAAAAAAGATTGTGGAGGAGCAGCCAGAGCTTTATATCTGTGCTTTATCTCCTCCTGAGCTAGAGGCTGGGAGGCTTAGCAATTAAAAATAGATGGAAATGTTCCTAGAATTTGGATGTGGGTCATTGAAAAGGGAAAACAGGTAAAAGGTCTGGCTGCAGCTCTGAACTTCCTCTGGTTTGGGTTTGTTTGGGTTCTGGGTTTGGTCCATCTCAATAAACAGAGCTGACAAGTAGAACTTGCTTAATTCATCATCATCTGAGAGTGGAATAAAGAAAAGGGCAGATCTACTTCTGTTTGCTCAGAGGGTGCAGGTCTGAGATGAAGGAGGATAAAACACCAACGAGGGTGACTTTAAAAACAACAGGAGGTTCATCATCTGCCTTTTACCCAGCCCCAGAAGTGACCCGGGCTGGGCAGAACACAAAGCTGTGTCAGAGTTTCTATGAGCTCACGGCGCTTTGTCCAATCTGAATTACATGTGAAACAGACAATTCCATAATGTTAGGGGGAAAATATTTATTATAAAACAGACAAGTTCACCAAAACATCCAGCCCGAGATGAATTTAGAACAAAAGCCTCTCCTACCCAGCTCTGCTCTCAGCTCTGAGGTGGAGTGGGATGGACTCAGGGGATTTTTGGGAGAGGTTTGGGCTTTTTGGTGCTGTGATCGTGGATGTTGTGATGCAGAGTTGGTTTTGAGTGGAATTCTTCTCCAGAAGATCCAAAATTCTCCCTCTGAACAGGAGGTTCATTATCTGCCTTTTACCCAGCCCCAGAAGTGACCTGGGCTGGGCAGAACACAAAGCTGTGTCAGAGTTTCTATGAGCTCACGGCGCTCTGTGCAATGTGAATTACGTGTGAAATTGTTTTGCAGTGACCTAGGGAAGGCTCGGGATCCAGAGCTCCCTGGGGACTCTTTCAAAGTCTCTCAATTAGGATAATTTCCCCTGCTCTGGGCAGGGCAGGGCTTCCAAAAGCAGTTCAGAGGCACAAGGGAGAGCAGCCAGACCTTTCTCGGGAGCTCAGGGCTGGATTTTGTGTTTTATTGCTCATCCTGGAGATGCTGGCAGTGCTGGAGTCACCAAACCCTGCTCTCTGTGGCTGCAAACTCCCCTGGAGCTGTCCCAGGCCGTGCAGGATCAGCTGGAATGGCTGGGAAGGCTTTGCAGGAATCACAAGGCAGCAAGTTCAAGCTTGCAGAGCTGCTCTCCAAAATTCAGGCAGCTGGAGCAGAGGGGTGTGGGACTCCAGGACATCCCTCTGGCTGTCCAGGATGGCCAGGACCCTGCCAGGGGGCTCAGAGACCCTGGCACAGAGCCCAAAACACCTGTGGGTTTGATTATGA
>JAWWEY010000056.1:2005570-2018624 GCA_035582745.1 Loriotus luctuosus | reverse complement strand
AATATGTATATATCATAAAATAATAAATCAGCCTTCTGAAACATGGGGTCAAGATTCTCATCTCTTCCCTCGTCCTGGCACTGCTGCAAACACAACCACATGGATCCATGGAGGAGATCATTTTAATAAATCCCTGCTTTATTCTGTAACTCTGCTCCAGCTCAGTCTTCTCAAGGCATCAAACCAAGCTCACAAAACTTCTCTCTCCTGCTCCTGGCCATGGATGGAAGCTCTGCTGCCCATGAGTGCCAGGCCTGCCCTCGGTGCCGGCGCGCGCGGCTCTCCCCGCTAATCCCGGGCGGCACAAGGGATAAATCCTCTCGCTCTCGGAGCAGCAAAAGCTTCAGGATTTGGGCAGGGAAAGCTTTTCTATTAGCTCAGGCAGTAAACACAGAAAGGAGAATGGATTTGCTCTGCCAGAGGACAGGAGAGGTGACCTGCCTTAGCTTTTCCCTCTCTGCTCTCGTGGGCATGTGGAACGTGGGGAATTTTCCCTTTTTTTCTCCCTCCATCCCTCCCAGACAGGCTCCAGGAGGAGAGGAAGAAATGGAATTAGTGGTTTGTAGGGCTCGAGTTTGTGATGCTCTTTAAGTGCTTTCATTGCAGGGACCAAACCCTTGGCTGTGTTTTCCAGAAGAAAAAAGAAACATTTGAAATGTTTTGGGCGCAGATTTTTTGTGCATTTGGGACGTGCAAGTGTCAGGGGAGCCCAAGTCAAAGCTCCCCCTGCACTGGGAGATGCTGGAATTGTGTCAGAGCCCAGGGTTTGCTCTGACATCCATAAAACACATTTTCAAAATGCAGAGAAAACATTGATTTTGAAGGCAACTTTCAGTTCTTGGAGAAGAGATTTTTCTTTAAACACAGGATCACAAGTGAGCCACGTGCAGGTTTTTCTCCCACCTTTCCCAAACCAATTTATTGGCTCCTCTTCACTCCAGGGTTTAAACCACAGCTCAAGCCCTGGGTCCTTTCATTGAGGTGAATCCATGGGGATGGTGGGGCACTAGAATTCCAGACTTCCAGAGAAGCTTTGGCTGCCCAATCCTGGAAGTGTCCAAGGCCAGGTTGGAGCACTCTGGGACAGTGGAAGGTGTCCCTGCCCATGGATTTAAGGATGGGCTTTAAGGTCCCTTCCAACCCAAACCATTCCATGATTTTCAGATAATAATAATTTCAGATCATTTTCAGATCATTTTTGTGCCTTTTTTTCCCCATCAGTGCCCTGTGGTTCCAGAGCTGCACCTGATTTAGAAACCCAGCAGCAACACCAAGGTGAAAGATTTCCCTGAAATCCCAATTTCCCTCTGGATTTCCTTTGAAATTTAAGAATTTAGGTAAAAAGACAAAGAGAGGGAAAAAAAAAAGAATATTTAGATGACCTGAAAAGCATTGCTGCCAGTTTGTAATGTGAACCTGAAGCTGTAAAATGATGACAAGTATGTGAAATTGGGAGATGCTGGCTGACATTTCAGAGTACAAACATCCCCAGCTTCATCCAGATTGCAAAATATCGATGATTTCAAATGGAAAAATCCAATGGGCCAAACGCTGGTTCCACTTTTCTATTTTAGGAACACCTAAAATGTGGTTTTTGTTGTTTTCTAAGAAGATCTGAGCAGATCCTGGAAGTGAAATGACTCAAGTTTAATGTGGAGTATGAGAAGAAACAAAACAAAACCAAACCATAATATTCACACACACTGTCAGCTTTAAGGTGAAAATAAAATCAAGGTTCTCATTGGGTTGAAATTGTCTTTTTAAATTAAAAATATGCTTCCAAATGCTTTTCATCTTAATACTTTGATACTTTCCTGGCACTTGGGATTATTATTAAAAATTTAAAATTTTTGCTTTTTCCTCCATGTTTCTGTTTCACTTCTGGTTCTTGAGACAATCCCAGAACACTGAGGTTGAGTTTAACACCACAAAGTGCAAAAATGACATTTCATTCTCTCTAAACCCAACTTTTCTAGACTTCCTTAAGTCCCAACTCCCATATTATTTCCCAAACAAATCAGGATGCTCTCCATTCTCCTTTCCTTCACATCCACATGGATATTAGAATTTCTCTGTATTTTTTACTGAGTCTTCTCTTTCCAAACCACCTCAGGCAGGGGGCCAATCTCCAGCTCAGGTGCAGTAACCCAATGAGTGCCTAATTTTCAATTGCACGCTCCCCAGTTAAAGTGCAGCTGCTGCCCACAGTTCACCTGATCTGCTCATTGAAACATCATTAAGGAAAATCAATTAATTTTTCCACTCTCCCGAACGCTGCTGGAGTTGAATGGGAGGAGAAGGAAGAGAAAAGAGGAGGGAAAAAAAAAGAACTTTTGTGTTGGAAAGATGAAACCGAAGGTATTGAGTGGCCAGGTGAATGCAGGGCACTTAAAGCAGGCAAGAAAAGAGATACAAGAAGTTTGTATTTCATTTTAGGGATGAAAATGAGAGCTGCTCATCCATGAAATAAACCTTCCTTGCTCTTCCACCAGCTCCTTTTTCCATGTCCTTCTGCATTGTGATCCGGGCTGGAGATTATTTAAAAGTGAAAGGGAAATGTTCTGTTGAAACCTAGAGGGAAGCCCTGAAAAACTTGGTGCTCAAATTCCTGAAAAATTCTTAGATTTTTGTATAATTCCTTAAATTTTCAATCTGAGATCAGACTTTGGAAAATGGATTTTGTAAGATTTGTTTATTTTTGGTTTTAGTTGTGAGCCAGACGTGTTAAAAACCAAAGGTCAGGTTTAATGGAAGATCACAGGGCAAAAGAAGCCCTGAAAAAAACCCATCCATTAGTTTGGCTCTTATGAAATGAAAGGGAGCTGAGTGAATTCTTGCTTTTAATGGAAATGAAAAAAAAAATTTTTAAGAATAGACATTTATATTTGGGGCTGTGGATCAATTTCTAGAAGTGGTGTAGTTGATATTCATGACAAAAAAATCCTTTCATTTGGTTAAGAAGATTAAATGCTCAACTCAAACCACAATTTTTTATAAATTTTTGCTTCAAAATGGGCAGGTTCTGTTGCTACTCTGAAATGAATCATCAAAACTCAAGCTGCTCAGAGGGAATGAAACCTATTCAAAACTGAAACTGAAACTTTAACGAGCTAAATGTTTATTATAATGACATTTTTCTTATGGAAATGTTAGTGAGAAGCAAAATAAACCCAAATCATTTTTAGGAAAAAAAATGCCTTAATAGCCACAATTTTTCTAAGAAATGTTGCACAAGAATTGGAATTAATTAGGTGCTATAATGAACTATTTTTTATTTAGACAGCATAAACAAACAGCTAGATGGAGCACAGTTATTCATGAAAACTTTCAAGCATCAATTTATAAATTCATTAATTCACAGAATTTTCAGACCTTCAATTTCCCAGGAGGTGGAGTTGTCCTGAAGGAGCCACAATGAAGGAAGGAAATGCTGGAAAATCTGCAAAACTCACCTGTTTTACCAAATATTTTCTTTTTTTTTTTTTTTAATCATCACCAAAAAATTACAAAATAAAATTCCTGGCTCAAAGAAGAATCAGACTAAAGTGGGAGAAATTCCAAATAAATGAACATCTCCTGCTTGGAGCAGGGATTCCAGCAGCTCCAAAACTCCATGAGATCCTGATCAACCCCACCAATCCCATAAAACACCCGAGCGGTCACATCACCGAGTAATTAACTAAGTGATCAATCAATTAATTATAAGGGAAAGTTACTCCTGTAAGGCAAATCAGTTGGGGAGCTCTGGTTTCAGGAATGAAGTATTTATCCCGAGATCTGCAGAAACAGAGCCCCCATTGTCTGCAGGAGATTCTCTTGTCCTTAATTAACCGTGCAAGGGAGCAAAGCCCAGCTCCCAGTTGGAGCCTGGTACTGGGAACACTGGGAAACACCAGGAACACCAGTTTGGTTTGCAGCAGCAGTAGGATTACCCCAGAAAAAAAAGCAAATTTTCCTTCTTTTTTTTTTTTTTTAATAAAAATTGTCCTTCTCCTTTTTTTTTTGGAGAAAAAAATTAAAATTTTTAAAAATATTTTTTGGATAAAAAATTTCCTTCTTTTTTTTTTTTGGATAAAAAATTAAAATTAAAAAAATATTTTTTGGATAAAAATTATTTATAATTATTATTATAAAGGGATTTTTTCCCTCCCCACTAGAATTTTTGCGTAGCCCTGGTTCTGCTCCCACAAAGAGCAGGATGTGAGTAAAGTATCAGCACCTCTGAGCCTTGGGGGTGACACAACACCTTGTGCCACCAGGAAGGTGCTTTCTGCAGTAGGGAATCATTTCAAATCAAAATATCAACTTGAAATATCTGCAACAATTTCAAATTACAATATCTGCAATAATTTCAAATAAAAATACTGACACTCATTGCAAATTCAACTAATATCTGCAATAATTTCCAATTGCAATATCTGCAATAATTTCAAATCCAGGGCTCAGCAGATCCAAGGGAACAATGAGGGTCTAATTCCCTTTCTGGGAAGATCTTACAGAGAAAAAGATTTGATAAATATCATTATTTTTTTTCCTGTGATGGAAGAGAAGCCTTAATTCCTCAAATATGCCAGTATGATGTTTGCAGTGAGCAG
Organism: Loriotus luctuosus; assembly: GCA_035582745.1. Taxonomy (NCBI): domain Eukaryota; kingdom Metazoa; phylum Chordata; class Aves; order Passeriformes; family Thraupidae; genus Loriotus; species Loriotus luctuosus. The sequence continues at coordinate 2,014,029 of JAWWEY010000056.1, read as the reverse complement.
TGCTCTAAGTTTCCTAGGAAACATGAATATTACCTTCCTCAGGAATGAGAAATCCAGAGGAGCAATTTGTTCTGAGATGGAAAGGCTGTGTCCTTTTATCTAATCAAATCCAAATCCAGAGCCAGGAGGAAAACTGAAGCAGAGGAGAACTGGAATTTGGTGCAGGGAAAAGTGGGAGCTGCTCTGGTGGAAAATCTAGATGAGAATGTGAAAATGGTGTCAGATGGATAAAGGTTTTCTTTTAAAGACCTTCCCTTTCCAGGGAGGGTGTGGAATGGCACTAAACTGACTGACTGGAGGTGCAAAAACGTCTTGAAAAATCAGCTTTTCTACTAAAAAAATTCCTGATCGGGAGGTGGAGAGCCCAGGAAGGAAGAGAAGGAAATTCAACATGCCATGGAGGGGATGAAGCAGGAAATTTCCTCCTTCTCTGGAACTTGGTTGGGGTTTGTGCACCTGGGACTTCTCCACAGAGTTTGGATTTCTCAGAGCTGGCTCAGGCCCCATTTCCAGGAGATTTTCCTGGATGTTCCCCTGATTTTACAGATCCCTGGGGTGCCTGTCCTTGTCAGGGTGTGTTTGGCCCTGTGTTTGACTGATGCCTTTTCACACCTCCAGCAGGAAAATCCATCCTTCCAACCCCGATCCACGACAAAACTGCTCTTCTGACAGCAGTGGAGGAGAGCTGTGAAAATTCCTTTACATGGACACGAGCAGAAGCACAGAAGAAGCAGATGTCAGTGGTTTAATTGGCTCAGCCTTTTGTTCTCTGCTGAGTCAGACAAAAAGCTCAGAAATCTGTGGTGGTGCAGCTCTCCTTATCTGTGGAGTTGGAATCTGTGGGATTGAAGGAGCGTGGCTTTAATCCACTCTGCTGGGAATGACCTCATGGCAGGGAGATTGCTCTGGGATGCAGAAATTCTTCATTGGAGGGGTTTATTTTGGACATTGGGGGATTAAACCTGATGGATTCCAAGGACTGGCCTCAGATTTTGCTTTGTTTGTAGGGACAGGACACTGAACACAGATCATGGCACCCACAGCTCCTGATTTATCCTGTACTGAACCTAATCTTGGTGCAGGGAATAGATTTTTTCACTTTTTTTTTTTTGTCCTTGCACCAATCTTTACAGAGATTTCAAAGTTTGTCATTCAGATTTGTTTCTCTCAGCTGATCAGTTATGATGAACCAGCAAAGCTTTGCTCTGATAATCTTTCCCCTAAAAGCCAAATTTTTGAAATTCCTTCCTTCTTTAGCTTTCCTGAGAGGGGTAAGGGATGATGTAGCTCAAATGATACCCTGGTGACATAACAAAGAACAGTAAAGGTCAGAGCAGATTAATTTGCTTCAGGATCAGCTGGAGAATATTAAACCTCTTAACTGTAATCCTTTGATAACCAGTTCTATAATGTAATCATCAGTGTACATCCAATAACACACGTTAATTACTTTGGAATTCTATTTTTCATTTTTAATCACAAGACATATTTTAAAGGATGCCCCAACCGCCTCCAGCAGCCCCCACCAGTTCAAACAACTCGTTTCAAATGAGGAAAAAAACCCAAAAAAACAAAAAAAAACCTACTTTTATGAGGTGGCTGGGAAAAAGTCAGCCTGGAAAATATCCTTGTGAAGGAAGCATCTGTCACAAGTCAAAACGTTCTTGCTGCTCCCTGGGGAGAGCCAGCCCGGGCACCAAGGGCAGGGAAATGCTCAGTGCTGAAATTTGGTGGGCAAAACATCTGGGGAGGGGGTTCCAGAGCTGGGGCTGAGCAACTCACCTCCCCCAGCCCTGAAACCCTGGGAAATCCAGGCGTGGAGAGGAGGAGGAAGGGTTTTGCACAGAGGATTTAATGTTTTGAACAGAGGATATAATATTCATAGGGAGGGGGTGGTTTTTACGCGAGATTCAGGGGAGCTTTTTCACCCAAAACCAAGGTTCCAAATAATTTCTATCTGAAGTCTCAATCCCAAACCTTGTCCCAGCTCCCCCTGCCCTCCTGCTCCAGCAAAACTTCCTCTCCACAACCTTGGAGAGGCAGAATTTTGTGCCAGCTGTGTTGAAGTTCATCAAACACATCAAAGCTCATCTGTGACCCACACATTTCTGTCACCGCTTCGGAAATCATCAACCACCCTCTGAAAATGAGAATTTGTGGGTGTGCTGCACAGCCTGAGCACGCTCACGGCTTCCAGAGAGAGGAAAAAAATACTCCAGGGCTGAAAAATGAGGGAAAAATACATCCCTGGATTGATCAGGACTTTGCTCTGAGCCAAAACATGGTTATGCTGAAACACTGAAGTGCTGAAGTGGTTTGAAGTCTGTTCACTCCCTGGATGAGTAAATGGGAATTTGCAGGTGTAATTTGAGTAAATGGGAATTTGCAGGTGTAATTTTAGGGGTTTTGTTTAACAGTTGGTGAAGCTGTAGCAGACAAAGGGGTGAATCTCTCCCTCCTCCTTCCCAAAGAGCAGAGTTCAAGCTGGGCTCAGCCTGGGTGGCTTGGACCAGTTTGTAGCAGGAAGGGCAAATTCTGTTTTCATTAAAGAGCTTGCAAGGTCTTGGAAAAAACCCCAGTCCCATGGGACTCTGAGAAAGGGAATTTATGCACGGCTTCACTTCCAAATGCTCTGCAAAATCTGGATGTACCCAATCATGCCAAGTTCCTTTTGATCCTTCCAATGCCATCATTTCACTGGATCATTTCAGATCTCCAAGCTCACTCCTTGCTTTCAACGCCCTTTCCAGTGAAATTCCCCAACTGGAGATGGATGAATGAGTGCAACAATTCCTGGGTTGAGGTGTGATGTCCTGTGGCATTCACATTTTCTGGAAAAATCCCTTTGCTCAGGATTTTTCTCCTGGGAAGCTGAGAAGCCTCAGAGAAAAAGGAAAACAATAATTGTTCTCATTTGCTTCTCCCATGTTTTGCTGCTTTGGAATGTGTTTGGAGATTGTTTACCCACAGGTGATTATTTATTGGTTTAATATGAATTATTTTGACTTATTGACCAATCAGGGCCAAGCTGTGTCAGGACTCTGGAGAGAGTCACCACTTTTCATTATTATTTTTTTAGCCTTCTGTAAGTATCCTTTCTGTATTTTTTAGTAGAGTATTCTTTAATATAATATAGCATCATAAAATAATAAATTAGCCTTCTGAGAACATGGATTCATCATTCCTTCCTTCATCTGGGAACACCACAAATACAATAATGTCCCTCCAGAACAGAACAAACCCTGAAAATCCTTCAGATGAGTGTTTGGAGACAGCCCAGCAGCACTGTCTGGATGAGTGCTGTATTTTGGGAAAAGGTATTTTGGGGAGAGGTATTTTGGGCAGGAGGTATTTTGGGGAGGAGATATTTTGGGAAACCAGGGTTCAGCTCCTTGCACCCCCAACCTCTCTCAGGTGAGCTGTCTGAAGTGCATTTCTACCTGGAAGAATTGAGCCAGGGTGACAATGAGCCTGGGAGGTCTCCCCAAACCAACTTACAGCTTGTACTTTAATTTTCAGGCCCTTTCCCCTTCAGCAAATACCCCAAAAAATTCCTCCTTCAGCACCAAAATCACCTTGAACAAGCAGCATGTACACTTTCAACTGACAGCTGATCCCAGCTCGTTATTGTCCTCAGAAAACAAGAAAAGAGAAAGGAAAGCTGACCCAGGGTCAGTTCCTGCTCTGGCTATGCTGTAATGCAAGAGGATTTATGAATCTTTAATTGCAGTTGCTCTGCCATAAATGCTTAATGAAAACAACATGTCCAAGTGGCTGTTGGAGGGTGTTGGTGAGCAGGCAGGTTACAGGGCTGTAAATAACCTCCCTGGGCAGGAAGCACAAAGGATCCACGCTCATTCCTCCTGCTCCTGCTCTCCAAAGGGGGTGCCAGGGCTGTGACGAGCGAGTGTGACGAGTGTTTGATGTGAGTGTGATGTGAGTGAGTGTGATGAGTGTGCAGCAACGACAGGAATTACACTGCCAGGCTCCCAGCAGCTCCCTGGCAAATCACAGCCCGTGTGGGAAGGTGATTGCATCACTCAGAGTCACTTTAATTAAACCTTTAAAGGTTGCTGTAGTCAAAGGCTCAGGGCTCTCAGCTCAGCTGCCCTGCAGAGCAGTCAGGACCTGTGACCCTGCTGGGAGCTGGGACAGAGCTGGGCTGGGGGGCAGGACTGGGGAGGGGAGATGGGGATCCCTTATCAGCACCCCCAGGCCCATGGGGGTCTCTTATCAGCACCCCCAGCCTTGTGAGAGTCTCTTATCAGCATCCCCAACCTCACTGGTGACTTTTACCAGTATCCCAAGCCTTGTTGGGGTTTCTCATCAGCATCTCCAGCCCCGTGGAGGACTTCTGTCACTGTTCCCAACCCCATTGAGGTCTCTCATCAGTACCCTCAGCCCCATGGGAGACCCTTTTCAGCACCCCCAGCCCTGTTGGGGTCTCTCAGCAGCATCCCCAGTCCCATGGAGGACTTCTGTCACTGCTCCCAGCCCCACTGGGGTCTCTCATCAGCACCCCCAGCCTCATGGGAGACCCTCATGAGAATTCCCAATCTAACAGTGTTATCTCATGAACATCCCCAGCCCATGGGAGACCCTTGTCAGCACCCCCAGCCCTGTTGGGGTTTGTCATCAGCATCCTAAGCCTTGTTGGGGTCTCTCAGCAGCATCCCCAGCCCCATGGGAGACTCTCATGAGCATCCCCTACCCCATGAAGGACTCTTGTCACCATCCCCACTCCTGTTGGGGTCTCTCATCAGCATCCCCAACCCTATTGGGGTCTCTCATCAGCTTCCTCAGCCCCATGGGAGACCCTCATGAGAATTCCCAGTCTGACAATGGTCTCTCATGAACATCACCAGCCCTGTGGGAGACTCTCATGAGCATCCCCTACCCCGTGGAGGACTCGTCACCACCCCCAGCCCCACAAGGGGCTCCCATCACCACCCCCAGCCCCACGGGGGTCCCCCATCATCATCCCCAGCCCCACAGGGGTCTCCCATCACCATCCCCAGCCCCATGGGTTTTTCCCATCACCATCCCCAGCCCCATGGGTTTTTCCCATCACCACCCCCAGCCCCTGGTCCCTCACGGCCAAGCTCTGCTGAGCTGCCCCAGGTCTCTGCAGCCTCCCCCTGCACAGGACAGGGATCTGCAGTCTCACCTTTTGCAGCAAAGGCTTTTCTGTTTGACTTGTTCCCTCTTTTGTCCTGCTTCCCACAGCTGGGAGAAGGAGAAGAGGGAAGGGAGAGGAGCTGACCCTGCTGGGTGTGGGGTGTCCCTCCAGCCCAGCACTGACTGCTGGATGCAGAACAATTAAAAACAATCTCACATAACGATTTTTTTTTATTTTTCCTGTGGAAGGAGGGAAGGGAAAGCAGGAGGAGACAAGCTCAGGGCTGCTCTCACTCGTGGCTTCCCGAAGCTTTTACTCTGCACCATTTACCCTGCACAAATCAATTGCCAGAATATCAGCGCCCTGCTCCCTTGTTTACTCTGGAAGATTATGTCCCATTAGCAGATTTGTCTTGTAATTGAACTGAAGTGTAAAATGCCAATGTCCTGACAGCCCCAATGGCCGGGATTAACTGCTGCAGACATTTCTGTCCTCTTTTTGAATAATTTTGACTGAGCATCATTAATCCAAGTGAACTGATAGGATGATGGGTGCTCCCAGCCCCGGCGGGGCGCAGAGGGAAGCACGGCTGGACACAAATATCATAACAAGATAAAGAGGGAGAGACAGGCAGCAGCTCCTGCTTTCCCAGGGCTTATTTCTCCTTCCTCTGACTAATTCTCAGTGGCAAAGCACAAACTGCACTGAGTGCCCGATTTCAGGTGGATGTGCTGGTGTCAATTTGTGTTTAGAGTGCCCTGAAAGCATGTGTGGAACTTTGATCCCCTGCCCAAGAGCTGCTCTGGGCCTTGAGCTTGTCAGGCTCTGCTCATGCCCAGCTCTGTGTGGGCTGAAGGTGATCAACAGTGACCCCCACACAAGCAGGTTTGAGTCACAGGTGTTTTATCTGAGGTTTTTTGCCCTCCAAGGCTCTGTTGGGGTCACAGAACATCAGCAAATGGGCAGTAAAAAGTTTCCAAAGAAGCAGGACGCGTTTATACATGGCATTAATCCAGCAGCAAAAGGGGATTTTTTTTTTTTTTTTTTTTTGTCCCAGAAACTCTTGAATTCCTTATTTCTACTCAGAATTTCTGTTCCAGTCTGGATTCTCAAATCTGCAAGAGGCCGAAGAGTTCTCTCAGAGGGGAAACAGGGGAAGTCCAGGTGATTTGCACTCACAGTCTGAAAGACAAAGAATCAAAGCTCAAGAGGAATTGTCATTTTCAGGGCAGGACAAACCCAGGTTCCTGCTCCCCCCTGCCCAGCCTGGCCTTTGCCATGGCTGTTTACTCGCTATTTTCACATCTGCTCCAAGGCTCGGGGCCAGGGCAGAGATTGAGGGTTTGTTATTGCTGGGGTAATGAGAAAGGAGACGCTGGGCTGGCAGGTGCTGAGACATGGGGTAAAAACACCAGAAAAATGTGTCTTTGCACTTGGCCTGAGCTATTTTGATGTCTTCATTGTTTTCTTTTGCTGCTTTTAACCCTTTTCTATAGAGAAAGAGGTTTGAGGATGCAAGGACAAAAAGATGCCTTGCAGCTCTTGAGAACTTTGAGTTCAGCTCACAGAGCCTGCATTGTTCTTGTTTACCAGAAACATTTGAGTTTCTTGTCCCCGACCAAAATTAAGTTAAAATCCTGTAAAAAAACCCCGGTATTATTGTGGTTAGTTCCTCTCCTGGATCCTGGAATTAGAGAAGCAGAAACAATATAAAAAAAGAGGGGGTGAAAAAAAAATAAAAAAATCAGATGAGCTGTGTTGCCACGTGCCTTTATTTTCAGTTCCTCTGGAGAGAACACCATTTACTGTCTCACGTGTGAAAACAACACCCCCGGCCTGACTCAGCTGTAGCTCCTGCACACCTCACAAAGCCAGAGGCAAAATGAAATCCTCACAAACCCAGAGAGAAAGTGAAATCCTGACACACCTCAGGAAAACCAGAGAGAAACTGAAATCCTCACACACCTCACAAGCCCAGAGAGAAAGGGAAATCCTCGGACACCTCACAAGCCCAGAGAGAAAGGAAAATCCTCACACACCTCACAAACCCAGAGAGAAAGGAAAATCCTCACACACCTCACAAAGCCACAGACAAAATGAAATCCTCCCTGAGGAGAGGGAGGAGTTTGCTCAGGTTGGGTTTCTGGGAGCGGCGCTGGAAGGTCAGGCCCCTGCAGGGCCTGCGGCCCTGGGGACTCGTATTGTGCTTTATTACATAACTCCTATCTCCGGAATTAAAGCTTTTTAATCCCAAACTGTGCCTGGGAGCTCAGAGCAGCAAGGGCTGGCCTCCCACTCTGGGTGTCACAGCCCCCCTGTTTTCCAAGGGGACAGCAACACCAGCAGGGATTTTTAATCAGGGAAATGAAGCAGCTGTCCAGAAATCAGAGTTTGTTTTTTTTTGTTTTTTTTTTTTTGCCAGGGCTTTGATGAAACAGCAGAGTTTTGTGTGGCACTGGGTGCCAAAAACGCTGCTGATAGAAGCCATAAATCCCCATCCAAACCCTAAAAATAATATTGGGCTTGTTTTAAATTAACGTTATGGAGTATGGCTTTCATTAGCCCCTGCATGGATCCTGAATAGCAATTATTACACATTTGTTCAGGTTTAAGTATTTTTATAGGATTTTTTTTTTATTTTTATTTTTTCAGATCCTCTTAGAATATTTTTCCTATGGGCTGGGGATCATCTTTGTGAGAGGAAGAATGGTCTTGTGGTTAAGCCTGGCCTGGGATTTTGAAGATCTGGGCTCAACCGCTGGCTCTGCCACAGACACCCTGGGTGAGCTGGGGCAAGGCACGGAACAGCCAGTTGAATTTGGCTTAAAATAAATGTTCAAGGCCCATGGAAGCAGCTGAAAGATGTGGCTGCCGAGGGCTCAGCATCCAGCACACAGAAGGAGGACTGAAGCAGAGGAAGGAGGAGAAGAAAGCTGGCTGCCCCTCTAAGAGCTGTCCCTCGTGGTGCCTCGGGAGCCTGCTGGGAGCTTGTGGAGCTCCAGCTCTTTCTCTCTGCTCTTCAGCTGTGGAGCAGTAGCTCCTCTCACTCAGGGACTCTGGAAAAGCTGCAAACAGGCTGTGAGGTTGGGATGGAGTTTAAATGGGGTTTTTTTTTGGGATTTTATACAAAAACCTGAGGAATGTCATGTCTACAGATGGGTCAGGCACCTGCTGGAGGCCACCATGGAAGGGGATCTGGGGGAAGAGTCCTCCTGGTGATGCCTCAGGTTTTTTATTTTTATATTTATATTATATTTTTTTGTGCTTTTCTATTTTTCAGGTTCTGTGCTGCTTTAGTGTGTGGCTCTGGGCTCACATCAGGGGATGCTGAGCTCTGTGC
>JAWWEY010000056.1:1959400-2005470 GCA_035582745.1 Loriotus luctuosus | reverse complement strand
CCAGCACAGAGTGCCCTGTCCAAGCCCTGGGCTGTGCCAGCTTTTCCAGGGGTGTGCTGTGGGAGACAGTGTCAAAGCCTTGCTGAAGTCCAGGTACACAACATCCACAGCCTTTCCTGCCTCCACCAGGTGGGTCACCTGGTCATAAAAGGAGACAAGGTCGGTCAGGTAGGACCTGCCCCTCCTAAACCCCTGCTGGCCGGGTCTGACACCCTGGCCATTCTGGAGGTGCCACGGGATGGCACTCAAGATGATCTGTTCCATAATCTTGCTGGCACTGAGGTCAGGCTGATGGTCCTGGAGTTTCCTGAATCCTCCTTCCCACGCTTCTTATGAATGGACATCACATTGGCCAGCTTCCAGTCATCTGGAACCTCCCCAGTGAGCCAGGACTGTTGGTAAATGATGGAGAGCAGCTTTGCAGGCTCATCTGCCAGCTCCCTCATCACCCTGGGATGGATCCCATCTGGTCCCATGGATTTGTGAGCATCTAAGTGGCTCAGCAGGTCTCTGACTACCTCCTCCTGGATAACAGGGGGACCATTCTTCTCCCTGACACCATCTGCCAACCCAGGAGGACAGCTGTCCTGAGGATAACCTGTCTTAATGTTGAAAACTGAGCGAAAGAAGGTGTTGAGTACCTCTGCCTTCTCCTCATCTTTAGTTACTAAATTCCTTTCTCATCTTAGAGAGAATGGGGGTTGTCCTTGCCTTCCTCTTGCCTTTAATGTTTATAAAAATATTTTTTTATTGTTCTTCACAGAAGTGGCCAGATTGAGTTCTAATTGGAGTTTTGCTTCTCTAAATTTTTTCCTACATGACCTAGCAACTCCCTTAAGCATTTCCTGAGATACCTGACCCTCCTTCCAAAAGTGGTACACCCTATTTTTTTTTCCCCTTAGTTCCTTCAAAAGCTTCTTGCCCATCCAGACCAGTTGTTTTCCTCATTGGCTCATCTTTTGACACAAGGGGACAGTCTGTTCCTGTACCTTCAAGAATTCTGTTTTGAAGCACATCTATCCTTCCTGGACCCCTTTGTTTTTAAGGGCTGCTTTCCAAGGAATGCTCAAAATAAGTCTCTTGAATAGGCCAAAGTCTGCTCTCTGGAAGTCTAGTGTGGAAATTTTGTTGATGCCCTTCCTTGCTTCACCAAATATTGAGAACTCTAGAATTTCATGATCACTGTGCCCCAGAGGGCCTCTAACCACCACATCTCCCAGCAGCCCATCTCTTTGCAAACAGCAGGTTTGCATAGTCCCTCCCCTGGCAGGCTTGCTCACCAGCTGTCACAAGTTGTCCTCCACACTCCCTAAGAACCTCCTGGATGGCCTCCTCTCTGCTGTGTTGTGTTCCCAGATGTCTGGTAGGTTAAAATCACCTACAAGAACAAGGGCTGGTGATCCTGAAACATTCTCCAGCTGCTTACAGAATGAGTTGTCCACCTCTTCTTCCATGTTGGGTGGATGATAACAATAACAGAGTCCCAATAGAATGCCAGCCTTGTTGGTCTTCCCCCGGATTCTTACCCATAGATACTTGACTCTATCATCATTAATCTCAATTTCCATGGTGTCAAGAGCCTCCCTAACACAAAGAACCTCTCCTTCACCTCTTTTCCCTTTCTTGTCTCTCCTGAAGAGCCTGTAGCCATCCAGTGCAGCACCCCAGCCATGTGAGTCATCCCACCACGTTTCTGTGATGGCACCTCACAGTTCTGCTGCTGCACCATGGCTTCCAGCTCTTCTTGTTTGTTACCCATGCTGCATGCATTAGTGTACATGCACCTCAGCTGGGCTGCTGACTTCACCCCTGACTCTGGCTCACCATCCTTGGGCCTGCTTACAGACAGCCCAGCTCTATCCCCTTCCCCCTTCAAACCTACTTCAAAGCCCTCTCAATCAGCCCCACTAATTCATGGGTTAGAATCCTTTTGCCCCTGATAGATAGATGGAGCCCATCCGGCTCCAGCAGGCCAGGTGCTGTGAAAGTTGCCCCATGATCAAAGAACCCAAAATTCTGCCGATGACACCAACCCTTGAGCCACTTGTTGATAATGTGGGTTCTCCTGTTCCTTTCATCATTTATCCCTGCCACCAAAGGGACTGAGCAGAACACCACCTGTGCTCCTGCCCTGTCAACCACTTGACCCAGTGCCCTAAAGTCCCTTTTAATTGCCCTGACACTCCTCTTTTCAATCTCATCACTGCCAGCCTGGAGTATGAGCAGTGGGTAATAATCAGAGGGCTGAATCAGCCCAGGCAGTCTCTCAGTGATATCACAAACCCAGGCCTCAGGGAGGCAGCAGACCTCCCTATGGGATGGGTCCTGTCAACATACAGGGCCCTCTGTGCCCCTCAGCAGGGAGTCACCCACTATGACTGCCCTGCTTTTCTTTTTAGTGTCAGAGGCACGGATCCATCGGACAGATGAAGTGTAATTGGGAGGCTCACGGGGCAGATCACTTTCTTCTACATCATCTGGCTGACTCTCTGGATCCAGGGCCTCAGACCTATTCTGAAGTGGCACCTGGGTGGGTGACGGGGGTCGGGAGGAATTTTTATTACCTCCTTGAGTAGGGAGCCATTTCCCGTCCCCTTCATCCACCAGGTGTCTTCCTTCTGCCTGATGATATGAGACAGAGGAGTCCTCTGACTCCTGGTGGGCTTCTCTCAGGGATGGAAGGGTGAAACTCCACCAGTCTATTTCCCTTTCACTTTCCCTGATATTCCTTAGTCTTTCTACTTCCTCCTTTAGCTTTCTCATTCATCCGTGAACGTGAGCAAAAGCAAAACAAGCCCCACTCTTCAGCAAGCCCTGCCTGGCTTCCATAACCTGAGGAAAAAGCAGGACCCAAACAGAACAAAAAATGCTCCACAATCCCTCTTTTGGAAATAAGAGATCACCAAATTCAAGGCAGCTGCCCAAGGCACTCCCAGATCATAACCAAATTATTCTTGGAATTGTAGGGAATAATGCAATTACAGAGAACCCAGTCAAAACACCTTAGCTCAAAAACTATGCACTGTAGTTCAGACTGCACTGAAAACCAAGAGACTTTTACTTAACTTGGCTGCTGCTCAAAATCATATGGGCTTTCCAGATCATGTGTCAGAACATCCCATCATCTTGAGCAGCTCAGCCAAGTTTCTTTGCCTCCCCACCCAAGAGCAGCAACAGTACTACTTCCCCTTCCGCTGTTCCTCTCATTTCGTGGTTTTCTCCTCATTTTGTGGTTAGAGGTTTTTCTCAAATCAGCTGTTTCAAACCTACTGCTCCCAGTGAGGATTGACAGCACTTTCTTATGTGACAAAAGCAAATGCTCTCTCCTCTTTTAGATCTAACTCAAATCCAAATTTCTCTGCAACTTCTCTTTATATTATCAAGGCTCACAAAGCCCTCCCTTCCCTGAGCTGCCATCTCTGGCTTTATTCTTAGAATTTCACTTCCCAGACAAAGGAGAGGAAATTTTTACACTGCAATGCATCACTACAATAACACCATCCAAACACTAATATTAATAATCTGCATGTAACACAGCTGTTAATATAAAATAGATGCAGCATGTAACTAATTTTTCCAGATTCTATAGGTCTGTAATCATGCTAATCTGTTTCACATGAAGGACTCATCCCTTTATTTTTAAATGAAAGCAAATATCTGTGATTAGAAACAGAAAAAACAATTTAGGCAGACAAATACTGGACATATATTCATGAGACTGTAAAGCCTGAAAAAGGCTTGGAAAAATTCTCTAACTGAAGTGCTACTGAAATATTCTGTAACACCTGATTATTTTTGCCATTGTTAAAAACTGAACTAAAGAATCCCAGATGATGTTCCCACATGTAATTGCCATCTTCAAAATGATAAACACCAGAAGCATATATTCCATTTGACTTATCTATTTTAGACCATTTTTACCATATAAATTCAGATTACATCTGTTAACAGCAATCCTTTGTCTAGTTTTTCATTTACTAAATATCTACTCACTCCCCCCTGCACAAAAAAAAAAAAAAAAGAAACAGAACAACGTCCTCCTTTTTTTATCTGTTCTAGGTAAAAAGATGGGGAAAACAAAACAAAACAAAAACCAGCACTTTCTAGTACTGTCAGCATCTATGACATCATTAATTTCAGTTCACCAAACCTAAACCTCCTTTCTGACATGCATCTTTCTTCGGTTGAGAGTGAAGAAAACTGCAAAATTTCATTTAGCTCAGAGGAACTGAGAATGCAGCAATGATACAAGATGAGGCTTTAGGTAGCTGTAACAAAGGAACCAACAATTTAATAATTTTGCTATGTCAAGATATTACAAATCATGGCAGTTAGTCTTTTATGGCTTTGTGTTGTAGGTCCCTGGTGCTGCTGTTGACTGAAGACTTTTCAGGTACAGCTCAATGTCATTCAGCAATTGTAAGCCTGGACACTTTTGCACTGAGTTGTCAAATCTACTTAGGTCAGTCTCTCTGAGAAAAGGGCCCACTTACTATTGGTGAAAGAATGTTTATTTGAAAAGATAATTAAAATTATATTTTGGAAAGCTCTCCTCTTTACTCAAGACTCATAATCTTAATTCATAAAATCAAATGCCCACGGCCAAAGCAGCACTGTGCCAAAGACACAGTACTGGTCCTAACACTCCAGGTATTCTGAAAGCAGTTTGTACCTCAGGAAAAGTGCAACATCTCTGGTTGCTTCAAAACTCTGCCCTCCAAACCTCAGTGCTGCTTTCTCTGATCCAACTGACCTAGTGATCTCCTAATAGCCAGGATAAATGAATTCAAAATCCCACTGAATATTTGCCTGGACCTGTGCTTCCTGCTGCTATCAGCAGCTGACAAAAGGGGACAATCCCCTGGGACCTGGCACAATGAGGAGCAGTTCATGATGGTTTTTATAATTTTTCTGTTAGGTTAGGTCAGTCCTTCAGCCCAGTCTCTCACTTCTGTTCCAGCCCCTGCACGAAGGAGAATATGAGAGCAGCAACATAAAGGAATTCAATAAACATTTCATGCAGATAGAGAAGTGTTCCCAGTGTGAGGAGCACACCTGCAAAGCTTTCTTGAGAAGGTACAATTGTACCTCCAGCTCTGGCACAGGGGGCAGACCCACAGTGTGGCTGCAGTGCTGGCACAAAAGGAAGCGTAAGAAGGTTGCTAACACTTATTTTCCACCCTTTTGAGCAAGGCGGATTATGTCTGCTGGGAGGAATTAATCAGACATGTCATTCCCATTGCTCTGGCCTGGGCAGCACCACCCTGAACCAGCCAGACACTGCAGAGCTTCTCAGAGGTTACAACAGAAACAGCTGGAGCTGAAGCAGCAGCTTCCAAGGACACTGTTCAGAGGGTACCAGAAAGATGTAAGGCATGTTTAAAGCTGTGGTAAGATGAAAAATGGGATTTTGGGTCTATAAACAAAGACTTAGACAACTTCTGGAAAAACAGAAAGACTTGTTTGAAGACAGGTCTTCTCTATGGAGGGGTTTGAAGACAATCTACATTTCAAGAGAAGAGGTTCCTGCAAAAACCTCTTGGAGATAATGGGCAAACACTACTTGCTGGGCTATGTTTTCTGGATAACTTTTTTCCTGGTAGGCACTGACTCACTGAAATGCATACCTCATTATTTAGTCTCTTTTTACTAACTTTTTTACCAGATACTTAATGAAAAAATGAAATCAGTGACAATTGCATTGTGACTTAAACCACCCCTATCATTTCTTGAAAGTCAGTTTCTCAGACAATGAAAAAAAAAACATAAAAAAGAAAGAGAAAAAAAAAAGTTCCCATGGTCTGTTAGAAGCCAGAAAACAAGTTCAGCTTTGTCAGGAAATTCCATCAGGGCTTTCCAGAGAGCTGCATGGGATTACATTTTCAAAAGGACTGAAAAGATTTAGGAGCATGTCCCACTCTTGAAAGTGATTTAAACTAACGACCTTAAGCATTGTTGCATGTCCTGCTTCATGCTCTGTCTTATCCAGCCCAGTGAGGGGTGGGGCTCTTGCACAGCTCCTGACAGATCCAGGTGCAAGGTGCAGGAACCCAATTTCTGCAGCTTTAGGATGGAGGTGACTGGCCGTGAGCAGGAAGAGCAGAGGGAACAGGAACCTTTCCTGGCCAGCACAAAGCACTAGTGGGGCAGGATTGTCCTCCCAGGCTGGGCTGGGAATAGAGCAGCTCCCCTTCTGCTGCTCATGGCTCAGCTTCAAAGCAGAACTTCAAGGAAACTGCACCTTCTGTGCTGCCAACCCCTTCAGCAGGGGCCATCTGCCACAGGTCCCCACATGCCCAGCCCCAGACACTCTCAAAAGCAGATGCCTTGACAGTGGCTCGCAGGCTCCCTGCGCCACATCCCTTTCTCCTGCTCCAGTCTGTGATTTCTTTCTTGCTCTAGTGAGAAGGCTTTTTAGAGGGAGGCAAGGCACACAAAATACTTATGAAAGTAATTGGAAGTGTTTTATTCCACTTGCCCTTTTACAACAGAAAAACTATTTCAAAAAATTCACACCTACCATGGCATGCTTGACCTAAGTTCTTCAGTGCTGTTCCTTCATTTTGTGAGACTAGAAATAAGTCCTAAATGTGTAAAATTTTGAACATGAAACGTAAAAATTGATGAACCTATTAATGAACTGCAGTGTTCACTTTAAATTGATGGATTTTCTGGTGCTTTATTTTTTATTGACAACAAATTACCATTCTGTGTCATGCAAGAACTTGTAAACTTTCACATGGGATAGGTAGGAGTGCAGTTTTGGCCTAATAGTTAAATTAGGTAGATGGTTCTGCTAAAATATTTTGCATTAAAGGAGTTTTTAATTTAGGATTTGTATTGAACCATAATTTAAAAAATGCAAATAAGTGATTGGATGCCCTCCAGCTCTCAGCTGCTAGATAAATCAAATAAATTTGGTCTAACCAAACTTCAAACTCCTGATAAATGCCCTGTATTCAACCACAAATCAGGCATCAAACTGGGGTGAATGCACTGGTATAAACTGGTTGTTTTTTCAGCATACCTGAATAAGATATATAAAACCCAAGCCAAGCCATTAAGCACATGCACGTGGCCCACAAGCAGATTTGAGCAGTAAGTTCTACCTACTCAAGCTTTTTGTTGGATCAAGACTTCACGTTTCACCCATCCAAAGCTCCATTCCATTCAAGAGAAATGTTTGAACTATGGGCTGAGTAACCAATTAATATGGACCCTGACTTCTGGCCAGACATTGGTACCACATAATTTCTTTGCCATTGCAATTCTAATCTGCTGTGCTATCTGCTGTTTGAAGCTCATCTCACTACAAGTTTCCTAGGAAACAAGTCTAGGCTCACACGTACATTAATGAGAATGGCACCTCAGGTAAGTTTGGTTTCAGATGACAGACTAGCCCTGCCCCTCAGTTTGCTTACATTCACCAAAGCTGACACTGAAAATGGTCCAGAGCTCAGGGGAAAGACTGAAAGGTCTGTGCTGCACCTTCTTTGTTCACTGCACACTTCTGTCTCTGTCCAGAAAGGTGAACCTTATTGCTTCTGAAAGTATGTTTTCTTCTTCCTGAGTTTTAAGTGGATGCCAGTTATGACAAAACCTGCCAGGGTTGCTGCTGTGCCAGAAACCACGTAGGCAATTCCCAGGAATGGGTTACTTCCACCGCTCCACACCACAGTTGAAAGAATCACATGCTTCCTCCCCTTGAATCTGGTCACAGGGAAATCTGAGAGAAGGATGTTAAGATTTCACCAACAAAGTGTACATTAAATGCTCAAAAAGCTTTCCAAGGCATAAAGAGTTTTGAGGTCTGCATTTGCTGCCAAAACTCCTTTAACTCATTGGTGATGCTTCTGCTATTCTGGATCCAAAAACCCAGCTGGTCTTTGGGAGGTGATAGGCAGCTGGTGGTAAGAAACCCAGTTATTTTAGATACAGTCTTTGTATGCATGTGGAAATACTTCCTTCTTCAAAATATTGTAAATTTCAGATTCATAATTTATAGGACAGGTACTGCAGTAATTTGCTATGAAAGCTCAGTTGAAAATGGGCCTTTTGGGAAGCTTATCACAGTACTCCGCATAGTCTCTGTGAGGGTAAATGCTCAGCTCTTCCTAATATATTGTAGCCAGAATGTTATATGAGTTTACCTTTCATCTCTCCCATGGAAACTTTCAGAATAGAACCATGACAGAACATTTTTAACCACATTTCTATCAGCTGAGAAAGAAGAGGAATTGATGGTCATGTTGACATAACTCCTGCTGACAAAAGGAGTGCTTTAGTCAGCAGAGCTCCCACTGTTGGCTGTGAGGGGGCAGACCACCAGCACAAAAGCTCTTGTCAGTCAGGACACGGCCTAAATCCCCCGAGGCTCTCCTGACACAGGGGAGCTCCTCACGGCTTCTTTGCCAGTTGCCCACACAAATCCTATTCACCTCCATGTCACTGTAACTCTCTGGGAGCCTTAGGGAATGTGAAAGGATACTGTAGGAAATCTGGAAGGTGTAATTCCCTGCCGGCAGGCCCTCAGCGAAGCGCCGAACGCGTCTGAGGCGCCGGTAGAGATTCCGGAAGGTCGCAAAGGCCGACACTCGCATCCAGATAATGAAGTCATCGTTCACGTAACCATTGTTCCTCTCATCTTCCTCATCTAACAGGTACACTGGCTTCTGCCAGTAAGGAGGTCTGGCTGTCCCTGGTCACAAAGAGACAAAGCAGGAAAGACACTGCCAGTAAAAACTGTGGTTGCTGAGATTCTGGGCCTCACACAACCAATGCAGAATATGAAGAGTGGAAGAGACATAAGACACTGTCCAAAATATATATATGCCAGATAACAGCATCTCCAAGCACGTCTTCAAACATGAGGACAAACTCTCATCTCAAACATGAATTAACAGTTTAACAGTATCCAGGGGCTGCCTCACATTAGAACCTTCAATGCTACACACTAGAACCTTCTCCTTCAAAGGAGAAACAAAGTGACTCACACAAGTGAAAATACTGTTTATTCTGGGTTCTTGTCTCTTCAGCAAGCAATATATTCTCTATAATGAGGAGCTTGCCTTAATTTTTACACATTAATATGTTCCTGTACAACCAGAAAGGCACCTTTTTGCAGCCTAATGGCACAGCCTAGGACATTTAGAACCTGTCCCATGAACATGACTTAGATCATTAGCTCCTGCATATTGCACCCAGCTCAGCACTGCCCTGATCCACAATAGGCAGCTTTTAGCCCCAACTCAATAGAGATCAACCATAACAAGGAAACAGCCCTAGGAAACAAGTCTGAAAGAACTAGTGACAAAGGCAGCCTCTCATGTCTCACAACTGCCCAAAAACCTGCAAAGGCATGAGGTAAAGAAGGGACACACAATTCTCCTTCACAGATGTTTTCAACAGGGAAAAAAAGGCAACTGCTTCCTTGCTTTCTCTGGACAGATTAAGCATCACAAGAAACTATAAAGAAGGGTGTTGATGTGGGCTAACTTCAGTCTTCCAAAACCATTTTCCCCCAATTTCTATGGTCACTGATTAAAAAAGTTAAAAGGTGGTATTTTGGCTAAATGTGCCTTCTGCTATCAGTCACCCTCTAAACCCTGCTTCTTCAACTTGCTTTCTTGCTATTTCTCCCAGAGGTGATTTTTCTGAGAATGGGAGACAGGGAAGCCATTGAAAGATAAGGACCACCAGTAGAACCATTCTTACCTGCAAATGCAGAAGAGAAAGAGAGATTGTATGACTCAGGATTGCGAAATTTCACATTTTTATCTGTCCACCAACTGTTTCCAGTCTTCAGCAGTGGTACTTGAATCACAGATGAGTTATAATTGTAAAACAGATCAATAGTATCTGCAGGGAATACAAAAAGCAACATCTGTGAGTCAAAGACAGTCATTCTAATTGCCAGCATGACTAACAAAAAAATGGCACATTGAAGCATGTTTCAAGTGGATAGAAAACCTGAACACCCTGGATGTGTATGGAGCACTGCACATTTCACAACAAGAACTAAGGTACCAAAGTCTTAGAACTACTGAAGGTTTAAAGACTGAACATTTCCTACTAATCCCTGTGTATGTTGTGCATGCTTCTCATGTCCATCAACTCCTGTGGGACTACCTTCTTTGCAAAGCACTATCTGAGCTCTCTAGCTAGTTTCCCCTGGAATTTCTTTGACAGTTGTCCCAAAACTTTGCTATACATGATGTGTTTTCAGGGACTAGGGTGGAGATAAAAGCACAATCAAGGGAACCCAGTCCTTTGGAAATAAAAATTTGCTTTAGTTTCATGCCAGTTAGAGCTTGCTTACCAACTTGGACACAAACATTTTCTTCAAAATCAAAAACCATTTAGTTAAAATTGTGCCTAACCATGCCACCCAGTTTCAGTGGGCGAACAGCACTTGTTTTTATCCATTACTATTTTCCTACATAGATTAGTTTAACATAAGGCAAAAACATCATAGGATGCATTAGCAGCTCTGTAAATCCCTAGGCAGCCAATGGGATGATGGGCAGGGACAATCAGATGATACAGATGGGGAGGGGTTGCCTTTTAGGAGACATGAAAAGCACAACTCAGCTGCATAAACATCAATGAAAACATACTTTTTTTTTTTGTTTCCTTCTAGAAAACCTTGTTCACACAGCTCCTTAAAGCTCTTCTGGGAAAATCATTCTGTGGCCCACCACATCCCCAGCTATTTGTCACCACTTCATTAACAGGAATTGCAATGCTCTGAGCTCTGCCTGCTCAGTTGCTTGTCTTGACTCTCCCTCACATGCTCCAGAACAGCGTGGGCTGCGCACAGCTGGGCTCTGCTGGCCTAGGTCTGAGCCCAGCCCAGTAAATCCCACTTCCAGCAGCAGGTGGGTAAGCAGGCAGACAAAAATCAAATGGATCTAGAAGTTACTGAATGCAACTGGCTTTCACAAGTCCCCTGGTGTGGGTGGTGCAGCTGCTTGGAAAGAGCTGCTGCCTTCCCAAAGCCTGCTGCATGGAACAGGTTAAAAAAAGAGTGAGAGCAAAGAGTGGTAGAAATTGGAAGACAAAAAAGATGGGGTTGTGGAGAAAAGTCTGTCTTTTTTTTTTTGTTGCTTTTCCTTCCAAAGATACATTCGGAAATCTCCCAAGTGTATTCAGAAACAGATTATGCCCACTAGAAACTACAAAGATCAAATCCACAATCAAATTAAGACTATGTATGCTTCCAGCATTCTAGAACAAAAATGAAACTGGGTAGATCCAAAGTAAAGCGGAGGATGTGGAGAGTCCCTCCTTCTGAGCACATGATTGTGGGAAGGCAGGATCTGGGCTCTCCCATCACTGTATAAGAATGTGCTTTTTAGCACACTTTATGGAGAAAAGACTTTTTCCGACATGGAAGTATGGGGAGATGAAAGTGTTCAAATTGTAGATATCAAGCAAAGGCCTCCATGCTAAAGTAAGCAGATGTTAAAGCAGCTGTGATCCTATGAGAAGTTTGAACAGAGAAGGAGAGAAGAGTGATGAAGATTCTGTGCTCCTAGGAAGAAGCTAATTTCAGATACAGATAATGAGAACCTTTGCTTTTAAATAACTCATCTTTAAAACAGTACTCCATAAGTTGACATGGCCCATAAACACAGCTGTGGGAAAAGCTTGTGGAAAATGGGAGGGATCTCATGATTGCAGATTTCTCTGGGCAGCTACTATTTGTAGAAATTGAGAGCCATGAGGGAAATGTTTTCTTGTAGAGAAGTCTCCATAACATTAGCAAGAGAGGCTTTTCTCCCTAAGTGAATGAAGAAAGACTATTCTAGCCAAGAAATATCAAATTATCAAACCAAAACCACGACATGATCCTTCTAAGAATGTGATTGTGGGAAGGCAGAATCTGGGCTCTCTCATCACTGTACAGGAATGTGCTTTTTAGCAAGGAAGTACTTGAAATCTGTTCTATCCTTGTTCCTTATTTCAAGAGGGCCTAAATTCCTCACTCCTGCTGTACACTTACATGGAAGAGAGCCTTAGAAAACGAGCAATCTCCCTCAGTTTCCAAACAAGGGCCAAGTTACTAAACAGTAGGAAGCAGAGCCTCATGTTCACCAGAGCAGCACCACCAAACAAAGCCTTTTATGGGAGAAAGTGGAGGCCTTGCAGTGCCAGCTCTGCCCTGGCCTGGGGAAGGGAATAGTCTGAAGAGGGAATCAGGAAGGGGCAGAGGAAGGTCCCACGTACCATTGAACATGCTGTTGGCAATGGCCCCGCACGGCGCCATCGGGGTCCCGTTCCTGTAGGTGCTGAAGGGCGCGCAGTAGCTCTTCTGGATCTGCATTCAAGGTCACACAACAATCAGGCACAGACCCAGGGCTTGCTTTTAATTGGTGTCCTCCCATGCCTTCTTCTGAAAAGCCACTGAATAATTAAGTCTCCAGTACCTTTTGGTCACATTAGAGAGACAGCAAATGAATGGCTCTGTAGTTCAGGAACACCTTTCATATCTAGGCACAGAAACTTAAGGTCTTCACCAAATTCTGCTGCCTACTTGCAAGCTCCAGACTACAAAAACCAGGTTTGGGGATCTGCTATTGAAAAATGGCTACAACTGAAAATGTTCCAGTGAAGCCTTGGCTTACCCTAGAACATCTTATTTTACCTTCTTTTTAATTCTGACCTGGGCTGAATTAGTGCTGGAGAACAGCAGATGTAGTTGGCCAAATTACTGCAGGTCAACAAGGCCAAATCTCGAGGTATGAAGATACAGAATGAAAAATAGAAGTCCACCTCAGCTTTACCACATCTTTCCTACCCCATTTTATAAGAAACTATAAATCTTCAGGTTTCAGCATAGAAACATTTTCAAGTAATTCCAATGAGCTGTATATCTTGATTGGCACAAGAGCCAAAAGCAGCTGCATGTGGATGCAAACAAACAAGCTGACAGGACACCTGGAGAGTTTAAAGATGCATTTAATAGAAATGAGGAACATGCCTTGAGAGTTGTAAGAAGTATTTTATAAAAACAACAGATTATCATGGCACAATCATCATATACACCGAAAGGACATGTGGACTATGTGTATATTAAGAAATGCTACTTGTAAGCCAAAGAAAATATGCTTTAGATTTGTAAGTAAAAACCTGAATGCCATGATTGCATTCTCCAGTGCCCTTATGCAGGTCTGCTGCAGGTGATGCTGTGTACTCCCTCTTTAGACTTCTGAATTGCATATTTAGAATGCTACATGATCACTTATTTCAGAACTAACCTTTTTCTGCTCCTTGCCCACTTTCAAAGCCAGATGGCAAAACTAAAGACTTAGAATAACTTAATTCCCTGGCCCCAGCTAGTGAATAACTCAATTCCCTAGCACAGTTTAAAACACTTCTGGCTAAGAAGACTGACAACACAAGAAGGAAAAGCTTTCTGTATATTTATTTGAAAAAGACAATGTATTTTTAATCAACACTACAAGGTGCAGGTTTGAGAACTGCAACACAGGACTGACATCTTTTATTTACCCCCCCCCATCCCCTTCAACCTTCCTCTCTTATTAACTTATCAGGCACAATGGCCCCAGCAAGCATAAAAGCCATGACCAAATACTGAAAATCTGTAATTTATTATTCCCTAGAGCTACCTAAACACACTCATGGCTCTCCATATGGTCAAAGGCACACATGCTGGAAGTGCTGCTGATCTCACAACAGAACAAGAAAACTTACATTTACATTTCGGCCCAACAGCTGCGCGTCACTTCTTGATTTCACATAGCGACGGTGGTTTTGATAGAAATTTTGCAGACCATAGTACATAAAAACATCACCCTAGAATCCAAGGATAAATCTCTTCAATAAGGAGAGTTCATGAAGACAATGAGAAATCTATTAGTTGCTAAAAAAGAGGGGAGGAGAGTACTCATATTAAAATGTCTGTAACTACACCCTAAGAAATACAGCAGTCATGGGCTAGAATCTAATCTTTACCCTAACTGTAAGTTTTTATGTTTTGGCACAAAATTGAACATAATTTAAATCACCAAACAAAACCTAAAATAAAAATGCCTGATAATTATTTTACTCAAGATGGCATGGCTGGCCATGAACTTGCAATGCTTAGGAACCATATGGCAGAGACAGACACTCATTTTCCATAAAAGAAGGTGCACAAAAACCTTCACATTAAAAGAAGAATGGTGGACAGGCAAATCATGCATGAAAGGTAATCATGCAACTATAAAAAACCCATTACTCAGTTAAATTAACTTCTCATCTCAAACATCACTGTAATCTGGAGAATTGCAAAGTATTTTAACAGACTTCTCAATACTGAAGAATCCTAAAGTGACTTTAAATTACACTGTCATTTTAAGGGATCATTTATTCAGTACTAAGTATAAAATCTCTTTGGCAGAACATGAAGCATTTTAACAGTCTCAATAGCATGACCTGGTAGTTTAAGGAAGGAAACGAAGGATATTTTTTTCCAAAAGAAACTTCAGAATCACATTGCTAGACTTGAATTATTTCAAGGACCTTGGGGATTAGCAGCACAACTCTTGTAAAAATGACTACAGGGGTCTACTTATGTAAAGTGGTCAGAGCTTCAGCTTTCCTTCTCACTGGAGAGCTTAGCAGGGCAGCAACAACCAATCCCAGTCCAAGGGTAAGGCTTTGCCTCTGATTCAGAGAGAGACAGAGAAAGGTCACCTCCACAACCAAACACCATTTCCTCCACCCTCTTCTTCTCCTTGGGCATCTCCCAACCAAGGGGCCTGGTCTTGATTATAAATACCAAAATGAACAACAAAGGCAAAAGTGTGAAATTTTGAGCATTACATCTTCTGAAAAAGTTCAAAGCAAATTTAGTCAGGAGCTCTACAGAACAGAATTACTGTCTTTTATCATTTAGGGATATAAGTAACAGGTGGTACTCAGCCAACCTGAGTTGGTTTTTGCACCCACTTACCAATATATCTTCCTTTAGCGTGAAATTAATAGAACAGTGGCATTCCTTATTCCAGTTAGAGGAATTTTCACGGAGCTTTGAACAATCTGAGCATTTATCTGAATAATCTATCTGTCAGAGAAGTGAACAAGCAAATATATTGTCATAAAGAACATGCTCATAGGAAAAGGTTAGTGTTTTAGGTCCAAGGCTTCTCAGACGCTGGATTGCCAAAAACACCGTTGAAAATGAAGAGGCAGAGTGAGGACTTGGCCTCAATGAACAACCACAAAATGTATCCCTACTTTAAAGCTGGTTTAAAGTCTTTTGGTGACTGCTGCAGAACTTTCACATCTGCTCCTCAGCAAAGGAGTGCTGAGTGAAGAACACTCCTGCACCCTGGGATGGCTGACCAAGCAATGCTTGACAAATCCCCACATGCATCATGGCCCACCCCACTGAACAGCCTGGGTGTAGTGCTCAGTGTTGGCTCCAAACAGGAGTCTATTCACAACACCACAGGTCTAACAAACCTTTTCTGCAGGAGGGATTTAAACATTAGGGCTCCCTGTATTTCAAGATTTTGCCCAGCAAACATTTATGTTCTTATAGTGTCAAACACTCTCTGAGGGATTTGCTTATTTCCCTTCAAAACCCCAGAAGATAATGACATTCTGGCAGTAATTATTACTCATATTTCAGATATTATCACCCAGTACTCTGATTTTATTGATGACTGACTGCCTCTGAAGATTTTCACAGGAATACCAGCTGCTGGACACATGTGCGAGGCATAAAGCCATTGCTATCATCTTTATTCAAAAGCAAAAACTCAAAGCCTTTTCTCTCCAAACCTGGCCCGATTTCTACTTTACAGAATATTAAAGAACACCACTCCCAAACCAACCTGTATTTCTCTGACGCTGTTTGCAGACAGGACAAGGCAGACTCCCACAGTGAGGCAGAATGCCCCTGTCAGAAAGAAGCTGGAGAGCACAGATGCAATGGTGAGCTGGGGCTTCCAAGCTGGCAGCCTCTGCTGTTTGAATGCACTGTTATCTGGACACCTGGAAGGTTGGGCTTCCCCTTCTCTGGGAACAGCACTTGTCTTGTTTTTCATGTTCTTCTTGGTGAGAGACAGGAGTTATATCCTTGTGCTGGAGAGTGTTTCAGCTGAGATACTGTCTATATTGTTGGGAGACTGCATTCGTTGTTCAAACTTGCATTGTGGTGAGGAATTACTTATTAACTAGATCTCTCTCTTCCTTGTTTTCTGTACTTGTGCCTGGATCCCCATGATCAGCTTGTACCAACCAAGTGATTGTGTACTTTGATCAGGATGTCAAGTTCATTCCTCTTGGAAAAGCTTAAGATATATTTTTCCTGCTCCACAGCTCATTAGCATTTGTTATGACTTATTCCTTTGCAGGGATACTGGCAGCTATACTGGAATTTCTGTGTAATTTCAGATGCATTATTTCTTCTCCCTTCACTTCAATAGCTGCCCAGCTAATACGGCATAAAAGGAAAGGAGTTCTACCCCAGTTGCACTGGATTCCACTGGGGAGGACTGCAGGTGCTGAGACAGCACTCGACAGAGAAGGTGGCTTTGGAAGACCAAACCAATTTTCCCAACCTATTACATTCATTGCTATTGGCTGAGATGCAATTAAAGGTTGTAAAAATGTTGTGTGTTCTTTATCATAGAAGGACAACTCATTTTTAAAATATCCAATTTGGATCAATGGCTTTCCAAGATACTGATTATTTCCTCATCTCTATTCATCTCGTTCTCTGAAAAAGAATCCATCCATTCCCTACTATCTGCAATAACAAAAGAATCACCCAGAGATCACCTCATTTTAATTTAAATGGACAAAGAATACTTTTTGCACACTTCAACAAATTAACCACAATAAAATCTCAGTATAATATACAGATAATTTATCATGTAAGAGCAAAAAGCAGCATTTGGTTAGCTCTAGAACAGATAGGTGAAAAATACCTTTCCAACATGTTACTGAAATTGATACAACTTTTTCAAAGACCCTCCAAGAGCAAGTAGATTACCACTCATGAGAGAAACACATGTCTCATTTGGGACAGCACAGGGAGGGAACAGAAAACTGAGCTGTGCAAAAAGTTTCATACACATATTTGCTCATCTTCAAAGTCTTGTGACATGTATTAGTACATCTAGCAGGTGAAAGAAGTGTAACTCTAGTTTCAGTATGACATTGTTCCTGCAATAAAAAAAATACTAGAACTACAAACAAAACTTCTGGGCTTTTATTAAAAGAAAACTCAGAAAAAGTTGCAATGTGCCTTCTGTATTGAGACCTCTGAAAAGTCAAAATTCAGTTGCAGGCAGGATAATAGTAAAATGCAGCTGCAAATTACTTCCTTGTTGGTAAACTCATTAAAAGAGTCCCAGCTTCACAGATCCATCTCTGCACAGCTTTATAATACTCTTCTCCAATAGGTCAATTGTTTCTTTCTTTATCTGAAGAAAACAAAAAACAAAGAAAGCAAAAGAAGTTACCGATAATGACAGCATTATTTATTTACTCAGGCACCTTACTATAGGACTAGAAATTAAAGAAGAGATTCCTACACAAGGTCCCCTAGAACATTTCCAGTTTTTAAAAGACCCATCATTTGCCCTGCAGCCCTGAAGTCCCATTTCACATGGCTACAGAAAGGCTGTCATTGGCAAAACTGATAAAGCACACGACAGCAAAAGGCCCATCCTGCGCTGCAGAACCCCTACAGAACTTTCCAGAGCAACAATTGGCATAAAGCAGATCAAGGGCAGTGCAAGAGACACAGCCCTGTCTGTGTCTGAGACACCTGAATGAAAGTGAGCATGAAGGTCAGGTCTGCCTGTGCTGCAGTACAAAGTACTTTGGTTTATGACACTGATATGGCTGTGGCTTATGGCTTATCTAAAGAAAAAACAAATGTATTACAGAGTAAATATTGACTACATACTTCAGAGGGAACACAAGATTCTTTATCATCATGCTTAGTCCAGAGTTTCCTTATAGCTCCCTCTTACAAATCACTTGTTTGCAGGTTTTCTCTCAGGATTATATTCTTTCATGCCTCCACTTTACAGAGGAATAGATGATGTAAGAAAGCCCAGCCAGCCTCAATTTCTGACTGGATGTGCTACACAAAGGTGAACACAGTTGTCTTTCTACCACAACTCCATTTCTCACAAACCTTTTATTTTCATGAAGTCTGAAATTTAAACAGCATATTTTCAAATTTACTGAAGGCTTGGTGTGTGTATTGTTTGCAGACAATATAGTATTGGGTTTTGTTGAAAGGAAGCTTGTCCTTTGGTCAGATCAAATAGTATACAGTCCATTTTTATTTACACCTTTATGCTTTACTTCCAGTGTGCCAAGACAAAGTCTGATAAACTCATTCACTCCTCCTGTGGCTTCTTTGAGAGCTTTCATCTCCTCCTCTCTCCATTGTTTGGGATGAATGAAGTGGGAGACACAGGAACAGAGAATGAAAAAGTCCAGCAGCATTAACTAATGAGATGCTGAGGCAGCTGACAGAGCAGTGGATCAGGGCACCATCCCTTGTGTGGATATGATGGCATACAGAATTGCCACATGGGAAGATCCATGTGTTTTTAAATTCATATATTTATTAGAATATAAATATAATATTACAATAGTTATATTACAATATTATATATTATAATTTTATATTCTAATATATTATTGGAATATAAACAAAATTTTGTGTACATAATTCTCCACTGAACATCAGGTGACTGCCAAAACAGCAAGTACAATGGGCATGTGATTCCAGTTGTTCTTGCTTTCTGGTTTAAACACAATGAAATTCAGCAATATTGCACCTTAAGTATGCAAAGAAATTATTGGTAATTGAGGTTTGCACTGAAAATAGGCCAGTATGTTGAGTTTCTGACTTTAAGTGTACAATTCTGCCTCCATAATTAACACAGGTGAGAGAAATTAGTACATCAAACAGCCAATTCTCTAAACTGTCTTTGGTACTGTATTTCCTCTCTCAGAAAAAGCTTACGAGTATTCATAGCATGTATTTGACATTTTTATACAATTAGAAAAGCTGACTAGGACTGTGTTCCATATTTGAAGCCCACAAGTTGCTAGAACATCCCATTGGTTTATATGTGATGTTAAGATGCCTTGTCACCAAAACATTATTTTGCTGTTGACATTCCTTATACATAACTTTAAGGAACCTGCCTGATGTCTGCAGTGGGATAAATACCTGCAAAATACTCCACTTATAAAGCCCAAGATGTCAAAAACCTTCCTTTATGATGTGTTCCATGAGCCAAGAGCAATTTGAAGACTTTTCTGTAATTATATATTCACTATTCTGTAATCACACATAAATATCTATTGCTTATCCACACACAATATACGATGGTTCTTACTTACCCATATTTAACCTGAATTAAGCTTTAACTTTTTATGCTAAGACAGCCTTAGGATTTTGCCTTAATAAAACAGATTTGGAGTCACAACTTTTGGCCTATATTTCTAGACAGACACACAGAACTACTATGATGCTGCCTACAGTGAGCTGAAGGATATACTTGAGGTTTGCAATAGCCCAAAATGAAATAGTGGCAACATAATCTTCATTTTTTGGAGGTGGATCACCTATGGTCTACTTTATTGATGTTGACTTCAGATGACTTAAAAAATCCTTCCCACTGCCATCAACACCTTTTGTACTGCCTGCGATTTTGTACTGTACTGTCTGTGATTTCATGTCTTCTGTTCTTTAAAAAACTTACAGGTAAGTGCAAGCACCATACAAATAAAGCCTTATGTATTATACAAAAAAGCCTTGTGTATTATACAAAAAAGCCTTATGTATTAGCCACAAGAGGGAGCCTCCTTGCCGCCAAAAAAGCAAAGGCAGGGGGGCTTTTTGCTACTTCATTTCTCCAATGTATGCTACTTCATAAAATGCAGCACATTCAAATACTTAGACAAGTACATAGATGGATTAATGACTGATAATTTGTTTCATTTGTGAAACAGCTTCATGTTTATATGCAAGAGAAGTTATTTTCCCTGGAGATTCCTTCCATGTATGGGCTTGCTCTAAATGCACAAAACCTCAAGACACTGTGCAGGAAATTGGGAGCTTTCTAACAAGCATTAATAGAGGAAACTGCCTCTTCATCTGGCTAGAAATAGGTGATGCCCCACAACATGCTGTAAACACAGCTTGTTACAGCAAGAAATATAAAAGCTGGATTACAGAACTGGAAAGAATTAGGAATTATCTTAGAAGGAGTGTACAAGTGATGGATGGGTCTAAGTTGTTTGTACCCTACTTCTTGTCAAAAGAAACAAAAAAAGAAAAAATAAGACAAGAAAGAAAAGAAAAAAAACATGAGAACTGTCTGTAGATTTACTCATATGATGCTATCTTGCTGTCAGGTGGAGAAACATAGATGTTTGGCCATAGTTTTGTTTAGTTTCCTCAAAAACTTTTCACTGAATCGCAGCATATGCCGAGTTGGAAGGGACCCAAAAGTATCAAGTCCAAATCCTGGCCCTTCACAGGACACCCCAAGAGTTACACCCTGTGCCTGAGAGCATTGTCCCAACACTTGAAGTCTGTCAGGCTGGTGCTGTGACCACTTCCCTGGGGAGCCTGTTCCAGTGTCCAGCCACCCTCTGGATGAAAAACCTTTTTCCTAATAGCCAACTGAAACCTCCCCTGGTACAACTTCAGGCCACTCCCACAAGTTCTGTCACTGTCACCACAGAGAAGACATCAGTGCCTCCCCCTCCTGTTCCCCTCACAAGAAATTTGTAACTGCAGTGAGGTCTCCCCTCAGCCTCCTCTTCTCCAGGCTCAACAGCCCAGGTGACCTCAGCCCCTCCTCACAGGGCTTCCCCTTGAGGCCCTTCTCCATCCTCATGACCCTACTCTGGACACTCTCTAACAGCTTTACACCCTCCTTATGTTGTGACCAGAACTACACACAATATTCCAGGTGAGGCCAGCCCAGCTCAGAGCAGAGCAGGACAATCCCCTCCCCTGCCCAGCTGTGATGCTGTCCCTGATGCCCCCAGGACAGGGTTGGCCCTCCTGGCTCCAGAGCACCGCTGAGTCAGATTCAACTTTCCACCATCCAGGACCTCCAGGTCCCTTTCCATGGTGCTGCTTTCCAATGTCTCATTCCCCAGTCTGTCTGTACACCCAGGGCTGCCCCATTCCAGGTGCAGAATCCAGCACTTCCCTTTGCTAAATTTCACACATTTGGTGACACCCATCTCTCTCATTTGTCGAGGTCTAGGACTCTGTACAAAGTCCTCCTGCTGAGGGAGCTTCCTGGGGACAGGCAGAATATCCATGGAGCATAAACAGGGGAAACTCACAGCACAACCATAAAACTCACAGCTGTGACTTGCAACAATAAAGGAAAAATTCTTTTACAGGAGATAATTTTGAGACCCAAGAGTACGCACTTCTCAGTCAACGTGAACTTCTTTGTGTTCCTTTCCCACTGAAGACAGCTTTACAGAAAGAAAACTTTACTGGCCAAGACCTGAGAGCTACCAACAAAAGGACTTAATACACAGAATATAACATATACAATACCTCAGGGATGTCCATCATTCTCCTCAGTTTCTGATCTCTCCAGTTCCAATCCAGAATCACATATTTAGTGGAGTTTAAGCACAGGGCATCTAAAAAAGGCAACATAAATTTTATTACCAAGATAATATGACATGTGCTTATCAAAATGATTTTTAGCTTTTACATCTTTTGCTGTCTGTTTCCAAGGAAACTTTGAACACTTAAGTACTACATTTGCTGCTTGGAAAACTAATGCACTGACAGTGCAAACTCCCTTAGCCACATAATCTCATGCCTTTTTGGAAGATAAACACAAAAGCAGAACAACTACTGCTGCCAGACTTGTCAAGAGCTTAACATCCTGCCAGAAAGTAATTCCTCAAGCTTCCTCTTGATGAAACCACAGGAGCTGAATTTCCACAGCTGATGTCACTGCTAAGTTACAAGGACCCTAACCTGAAAATTGATGCTAACAGGAATAGACAGTGTTCAGCAACTCACAGGACAGGGTGCTCTGTGAATATGAGTCAGGTCAGTGGTGCTGCTGAAGAATTCCTTTATCCTTCAAGTAAGTAGTGATGAAAAAAAAGGTCCTTTCTGAACTTGCTTTTCAGCTGTTCTATTTTTCCCCTGGTCTTCTACATGATGCTCACCATTTTTTCCCATCAGTTTTGATTCCTTTCCCTTCCCTAAGTGACCCAGCACTGCAACACTAAACTGTCAAAAAAGAACTAGAGTTTGGGATAAAATTGAACATTTCCAGGGATGGGGCATCCACAGCTTCTCTGGGCAACCTGTTCCAGTGCCTCACTACTCTCATGGCAATGTGCTGATGTGCTGAGCACCAACATTTAATCTTGGTGGAAATAACAAAATGATGTTACTCCTGCACTCTTTTGGAAGGAGCAGTAGAGTCCCAAACCACTGCCAGTCCCTGACCAAGAGACCACAGTCAGAGCAAGACAGTGGCTTGCATAAGAGGAATAGAAAGAATTGCCATATCATCTTGTCATTTTGTTGTTTCTTTTTCTTTGTGTACATACTGTCTACCCGACTAAGTAAAAATACTCAAAATTTGGGAAAACATTTCTAGAGAATAATTTATTTTACTACAGGCAAATGAGGAATAAGATCAAATCAGCAAGCAGATCTTTCCTCCACTCCTCACAAAAGTTTACACTAAGCTGAGAGTAACAAATGATACAGTGACTTCTGCCACTATTTCCTTTTGATCCACTTGCAGTGTTTGCTTTCCTGGAACTTTAAATCTCGCATTATGGTTTTGCAATCACTTTCAAGTCAGCATAAATCAGTATTCCTGCCAAAAAAGGAAGTCTCCCACCTCTGCCTGCTCATTACCTGATTTTGTGTGCACACTGGTTTTGGTTTAATTGGGGTCATTTCACTGAGCTGCCAAACAGACTCTTGGGCTTGTACAGGGAGCAGGAAGAGGGAATAAGCACTGACTGGCAGGTGAGAGGAAGCATTTCTCTGCCTTTCTCTGCTAATACTGGCTTATGCCAGCTTAAAGTGATCATAAAACAAAGTACCAGAACCTTGACCTTGTTTTGACTGACAGAGCACAAGTGAAGAAACAGAACCACACAGTTTAGTACCCAAATCTACACGTTCATGTTAACCTACAAAAAAACCAGTTCAAGTTTCACTTCTCATGAGCCCAAATATAAAATGCCCAGGGAGGAAACCCTCCTTGTTTTCCTACCTTGCTCCACTAGTGCCTTTACTCTCCCAGGAGTTCCAACTCCAATGTGGAACATGCCTTTCTCCAACATATTCATTTGTTCCTTTATCTAATTTGAAGAGAGAAAGAAAAATCAATAGTAAACCCATAATTGTTTTAAAATTTCTTCTCAAGGAATTGGAAGTAAATTCAAGATCTCATTTTATTTCTTTCTAGAACACCATCAAGTAACAAATGATATTTGCCTTTCAAACTGTCAAATGGTTATATCTGGAAGAAAGTTTAAGAAATATAACAAGCCAGCTGGGCATCACACTTCTCTAGAAGTTCAATCTTTTTTAACTCTAAAAATCTGCTTTGTACCAACTATTTTTGAAAGTGAGAACAGCAAGAATCCTTCAGCATTTAAACAAATGCTCAGGAATACAGAAAAACTTGAATTAACTCTGAAGTCCTTCAAGATTAAGATAATGGAAAAAGGTGAAATAAAGCAAATGACATTTGTGTGTTTGACAGCATCTATATCAAAGGCCAAGTGTCCATTCATTATTCCCAATAATTTGTGCTTTTTAACAGGTATGGATACTGGGGATCCAGGCATGCAATTTTCAGAATCCAAATGTGGGTGGTGGACAGTTTGCTTGCACAGACCTGTGTGTGTGTGAGCCTTCTGGCACTGAATGAGCACCTGATGGGGATGCGAACAGTGAAACTCAGCAGATGCACAAGCATCTACACTCTGCACAGGGTTGCACCAGAGCTACTGGAGATGGTGCTTAGTGAAATTCTTCCCACTGCAGCAATGGGCTACCAAAGGAAGCACTACCTAAAGCAAGGAACTTCATATGAACACTGTATGAAAGGCACTACTGCCAAAGGATTTAAAAAGAAAATTGTGTCACACTATTTAGCTGTTTACTTGCTCTGTTAAAATTCCCTACCTTTATGTGCTTTGCAAACAACTTGATGACTCTGCAATCTCCTTTAAAGGCTGTCATTGACCTAGTAATAAAAAAAAATGAATGGTGAAGTACAAGAAGCAGGGCTGGGCTTAAGACCACACATGAGGAAAGAAAAACCAACTGGCATTTCTCAATACATTTGAGACACACACAGTCCCCCAGTGAACTCTGGTTGTACTCTGAACACTGTGTACATTCTTGTTTGCTACTCATCAACAGAGATCAACAACTGGACAGACACAGTGGAAGATACCAGGGCAATACTGTTTAGATAGCTTGTCAGATAATATTTAATATTATGGCCTGTGCTTTCACAGCTAGCTTAGTTCAAAACTGGTTAATCACCAAATCCTAATTAAATAATGATTCAGTTACTGAGATAAAGGCATTAATCAATATGAGTGTGTGTGCAAAAAAGGAAGGATCTGTGTATGGACAAATCTACATTTCAAAGTCTTCCTGCAGCATGGTTGCTGGGAAAACCTAGGTTGCCACTGTCTTTACTGCAGACATTGTCCAAATTCCAATTAACCAAATGAATTTGTTAGAAACCTTGACTTGTTTTTCTGACACTCCATTTTGGCACACCATAACAACTCTATGTTCTGTATTCATCAAACAGGAGACAACATATTCAGTATTTGTTGAATGTCATTTAAGACAGCTCGTTCTGCATGCTTCTTGCAGTGCAACAAATTTTTAATTTGCAAAGCTAAAGGTTTATCTACATCTAAACCACTTAAGTCTCAGGTGCTAGTCTCTGCATGCATGACTGGCACTTATCTGCCTTATCTATGCTTATATCTGTGTCATGGAATCAAACTTCCCGAATCTTCATCTCAGTTTGTACTGACAGGTAAGTAGGGTCAAGACATAGAAGACAACCATGAAATTTGTGAGGCATCCATCAATTCATCAGAGTCACCACAACTTCTGGCATGAGAAGTAGAAGGAAAGAGAAGGGGAAAAAACAGGGACAGAGCACACTGAAAATTGTCATCTCTGCCCAGCAGTTTTGCCAGCCTGAGCCAGCTGAGAACAGCTGAGAACTGACACAGACCTGGAAGCACTCAGGCCAGACACACCTTGGCACCCTGAAATGCCATGTCCTCACTGCCTTTGGTGCAAAGCCTTGGCTTCTAGTGGTGGATCATGATGCTTTATGGGCTTCATGTTCCCAAGTATAACATGTTCCATCTTTCCCCTAAATTGGTTACATTTTACTTTTGGTTTTTAACAAAAGTAACACTTCCCAGGCAACTGAAGTACTGAGCATTACTTGAGTCCAAAACTGAGCACCACACTCCCGGAGTTTAAAGAAGGAAGGGATATTGCATCAGTTTGAGGCAAGCAGAGAATTTGCTGGCTAGCAGAGGACAGTGTCCCAGTTTTGCCTTTTTGCCTGTGGTTCCAAGCCAAAACCCCTGACCGACTGCCAACCTCAACACAGCCCTTGCTGTCGACATACTTGATGAGTTCCAAGGAGCGGAGGGCAGAGCTGCAGAGAACCAGCATCACCACTGACTTCTTCTCCTTGTGGCTTCTCCGGAGCTTCGCCCACTTAGGACAGACTGCAATGGAAAAGCCCTTGTAGCCACACAAAGTACTGCATGCCACAGCTTTAAATTACTAGAGTACATGATGAATGGTAGCCAGCAGCAAGAACACACATGCTGACTCCTCTGAGGTCTGGAACTTTGGCATCGCTTTTGCATTTTGTCATGGCTGAGAAACTGGAAAATGGAATGCCCAAAATAAATAAAATACAGAAATATCACATAACTGAAGAAACTAGATAAGCATTAACAATCAACAGTTTTTAAGGTGATGAGCCTATTGTCTTCATTTGCCACATATGGCAATTTGTATCAGAGAAAATCATCTGCAAAGATATATTTACCAGACCAGAAGTTCTATATAAATACACACGAGAAAAAAAAATCACTTGGTTCACGTCAGCAGACAGCTGCAGGACTTTCATTCTAAGATAATACATACACCTACTCATGAAGCCACAATAAATTACTGACAAATAATCCCTAGCAATTATAAGAAAACCTAGAACATTTTTGATACAAAAAAAAGTGATAAACTAAATAAGGGCCAGAAAAAAAAGACCTGTCATTAAAAAAAATTAAAAGCCTTAATGTAATTAATATTTCATAACAAACAATATTTTTACATGTTTATACAAACATATAAAAATGCAGTAATATTGTCTTAATAATATTTTTCATACAACTTTCATCCAGACCACTATTTAAACTCACTTTCCTTCAGGTATGAAGAAAAACTGTGGGTAAGATCATTGGCTGGCAAAAAGCAGGAATCTGAAAACATAAAGGAAAAAATATTTTTGTTGGTGTATTTTAATGGCAAAGGGAGAACATATGTTTGCAGCAAAACCACTAGTTATGTTGATAGAATCCCACCTTCAAAAATCCATCATCAATAAATTACCGTTTCTGAAACAAAATTAACATAAAAGAAACTTTGTATGGGTTAAATCAATGAAGGTAACGTCTCTGAATTGCAATTTCTTTTTTTTCTCCCAGCCTGAAACTTTGAATACTGGGCTGCAGTACAGGTGAGATCACATGCTTTAAAGAAAGTTTTCATATGTCTTTGCCACAATGAATCAAAGCCTCAGCCAAAAGCCTTACACCTCTAGACTGTTCCTCCAATGTACCTGTGATGAAATATGTTTGTACATCCCCGAAATGATTCATACTGTGTAAATGCAAGAATCTACCAACAATTTACTTGTCAGTAAGTTTGTTCATCTTCTGGTCTTTCATATGGTGGCAACCCACCTAACTACATCAACCCTAAC
The DNA here is from genome assembly GCA_035582745.1 of Loriotus luctuosus. Classification (NCBI taxonomy): domain Eukaryota; kingdom Metazoa; phylum Chordata; class Aves; order Passeriformes; family Thraupidae; genus Loriotus; species Loriotus luctuosus. The sequence goes on along the minus strand of JAWWEY010000056.1, from coordinate 1,978,417 downwards.
AGCAACACCTCCACAGCATTTTCAGCGCCCTCTCTTCCTCCATTTCCTGATGACTTCCTTTTCTCTGGTCACTTTGTTAACTAGGAAGTCTTTTAAAAGCACTCTGTGGCAGACATGCCATTTAATTTCATATAATGGCAATGAAGGTTCTAACAGGTTCTTTGGAAGGTCCTTTCTCACGCCTCTACAGAAAATCAAAGTTCTTAAAAAGGTGATTAAAATTCCATGGTCTGAAAACTTGCCACTGTTGTTAAGGGCTCTTTGCCTGATGGAACCACATGCTTTTGCAGAGCATTAACAGTTCTTCAAATATTTGTCACCATCTTGCATGAAGCACAGCCCCTCAGGGTGCCCATGATGCTTGCTAATACATTTTCTAAACTAAGGAGGTTTCTTCAAAGACTTTATTCATGTTCACATGGATGGTGCACTGTGCTAATGCTGAGAGCATCCATCCAAGAGCTTCATCAGAACAGACATGTGACAAACTTGCTTTGTAGCCAATGCCTGGCTGTAAGTCCTGTCTTGCTAAAGACTTTTATTTTGCACTGATTCCTATTAAATCCTGAGACTGACATTTACTGGAACTTGAGCTTCAAAGCAAGTGAATATATACAACTTAAGCATCAGCAGCTGATTTACTTTAAAAATCATGTTCAAAAGATGTACTTGATGCTTGTGGGGATGGGCAGGGGCTGATCTTCTGAATACATGTTCTCATTAGTGACTGACAGCTCAAGAGGTCCTTTCTGAAGGACACAGCTTCAGTCACTGACTCCTCACCAACTGTGCAGCAACTCTGCAGTATTTACAACAGTTTTAAACAGAAGTTTCAGAAAAAGGGAGGGAAAGAAACACACAACTCCAGACTGCAGCAAGAGACCATGCTGACTTTCTGACCAACCCTGACCTTCCGCACTTTGCCAGTGAACAGGGACACACCACTCCAAAGTAGCTGCTTGTTATTTACTCAGTGCTTTGACATGAATGACTTGACAGCTGTACAAGTTCATAAACTCCTTGGCACTCTAAGCCTTCAATTCCCAGCAAAAAAATTAAGGAAAAAATACAGCCATCCAACACATATGGAAATGGGTGACTTCAGTAGCCCAAAGGGCTATTTTAATAAGAAAGAAACCGAACCAATTTATTATTTCCTAAAAATCTTATATACCAAAAAATACTTAACACAAGTTTTTCAAAGAAATCTATATGGGATTTTCTTGATCCAGTAACAAAGGTGAGACTGCCCCACGGAAATAAAGAAGGGTCCACCCAGAATCATGGGGATTAAGGAAGAACACATTTACCTAGAGAGACAGGTTTATGCATTAATAAAGCAAAAGCACTGCTGGACTAGAAGGCTCCTGCATTGGGCATAGGTCACTGACAGTTCAAGAAGTCCCAAAGGTGAGTGCAGGTTGGTTACAAGGTTGTTACTTTTCATCAGCCCTACCAACAAATAATGGACTCTGGCTGCACAGGAGAGGCAGAGAAGTTCAATGTTGCCATCATCTCCAATGCAACCTCCAACTGACAGAAGCTAAGCCTGCTCTGTCCTGTTTTTTGCCTCTTCTATCTGGCTTTTAACTGGAGGCAGGATACAGGGAACAAAAAGGGTCTCCATGGCTAAAATTTGGGCACTTCACATGGACCAAAATTGTCACCTCAATTCATGCCACTCCCTGAAAAACCACTGCATTCAAAATCTCATACCCATATGAGAATGATGCCTCATTATTTCTTTGTCTATTTCTGTCAGGTCCTTATTATGCATTGACTCAGATAATCCCAGGAACAAAATACATCTCTCACAGCATCTTGGGAGCTACTATTAGGAATCATAAAATTATTATCAGAAAAGTCAGCTCCAGAAATTAATACTTTATAATAAAAAGAGATATTGTTCATTGTAATGTTTTATTTTCATTCCTCCAAGAAACCTCACATTTCAACTTAAACAGTAAATTAATATACAGAAAAAAGAAATATAAGAAAATATTTTCATTAAAAATCACAACTCAATTTTGTCCCAAAAGTCTTCTTTACTCTGTGGAAAAAGAAGTCAACAGTATAATGAAAAAAACCAATATTTATATATTAAATACAGGATAAGTTACCTGACAGCTTTAATTCCTCTATTTCAATCACAGAACGGTTTTCACCAAAATGTTGACTAAGTAGATTTTGTAGATCTGCAGGGACACCAGGTTTTGGAGCAGATTTTTGCAGAACATCAGAAATCTTCTTCTAAAAAATCCAAGTAAAATGGATTAACATGGTATTTCTATACAGCCCTTTGGCTAGCTAACAACACTGTACAGAAATGTTCCTCCATATCTTTATACAGTTGTATCAGTTTAATGATGGCTTAATTGGGAAAACACCTTACAATGGGACAAGACTGTCTTTGTCTTTAGAGGGAATGCAGACTTCAGTTGCAAGCTGAGCTACTTGGACAAGATGGTCTGTGAGCCTGAACATTAAAAATCTTGTGCATTCACCTGAAATGCTGCTGTAACAAAAACATAACTGAAAGCTGTTTTTTGAGTTTTGCTATTGCTACACTTTTGTATCAGATTGAAAGTTCAGGCTTTTCCCCCCTAATTTGTTTTAGTTTATTATTCTTAAGGCATAACAACAGGAATCAAATGATAATATGTGATGTGGTTGTATTTTGATGTAAACAGGGTAGCTATCTATCTATATTTAGAAGGGAAGATGGTTAGCTATATGCACAGAATACCATGCCAGGGTGATGAAAACTAGTTAAAACAACAGAACCACAGGTAAGGCAGCAGGAACTCACAGCTGCTTTGTTCTCCCACACTGTAATTTTTTTTTTTTAATGAATAATTTTTAAAGACTGAACATGAGTTCATAATGATTGTGTTTTGGATCTTAGGAATGTTACTAAGGAGCAGGTCTGAATTCTCACTGAAGTGACAGGATTGCTGTGTTTTTTGCCATAATTATATGGGATATGTGGGTAGAATAGCTCAAGGTTCCCACAGACTGATCTGCCAGCATTTAAGAGAAGCAAATTATAAGTATTTTAGAAAACAGCAAATTGGCAAGGACAGAGGCAGTCTAGAGAGAATGACAAGAAGGTGATGCCTCTCTAGTTCTTGCTGAGGTATGTTTAGATTTTGAAAGGACAGCTCAAGGTTTCTCAGCTGTGTAAGCTAAACTAAAACTCATCATCAAGGGGACACATGGTAGCCCAAGTCTAAAGTGAAAAGGAGCAGAAGGGTGTGGTCAGGATGGAGCAAAAGGGTCTGTATTTTGGAGGCAAAGTGGGATTTCACAGAGATAAGAGGAAGGCAAAAATACTTCATGTCCATGTCCTCCACTGTCAAAGGCTCAGCGTGGATCTGGAAGAATTTTTGGCAGTTTTGTAGGGATGGTGGGTACCTTCATTTTGGCAGGCTGAGGTTCAGGACAGCAAAGATCAATGAAAATTTTGAAGAGAAGTATGGCAGGAATTTTACTGTCAGGGACAGACCTTCTTCCATTCATTCTTTCCCTCACTCCATCTCAGCATCCCCTCCCTCTTCTCTTCCATTCCCCATCACTCTGTCTGTCCCTCTTGCTCAGTACAGCCCAAATACTCCAATAACAGCAACAGGAGGGGCAGAATGCTGAACAAGGAAGGGCTTTGCTGCCAAAACAGCAAAGGCAAGGCAAGTGCTGCCTCTCTCAGCCTTTGCCGCTTTGGCACTGCCTGTTTCACCCCTGCTAAAAGCCACCTGTGGGTTTGCAAGACCCCAGCTGAGCCTTTGACAGTGGGAGACATGGACATGAAGTGATTTGCCTTCCTCTCAGACTAGCTTTGGCCTGATGCAAAGCCCTCTGCAGTCTCTGGAAGACTTTGAAGAGGACCTCTGGCTGTTCTGCAGGTTTCTGCAGTGCTTCCATCTGCAGCATTCCTTCCCAAGATTCCCCCTCACTTACCACTGTTGTATTTTCCTGCCATGGAACAAGTGTCTTCCCAAAGCGTGACCAGAGGCTGTGGGAGCACAGCCAGCTCTCTGTGAGACCCACAACCAAACCTCTCCATTGCTCTGCCCAACAACCCCAGATGCTTTTCCCCAGCCCTGCCTCACAAGTTGCTTCTGAATTGACCCACATTTGGGAACCTCTGATTTAGCAGACAGCAAGACAGAACTATCAGGCTCATTTTACTTGGTAATTCAGTGTAACTCACAGGACTGTTACGTCACTCATTGTGCCACTTGGTTCCTTCAGAAAAAGTATTGCCCTCTGGAGGGGAGAAGCCTGCCTGATACAATGAGAAATTCTTTAAGAGCAAGAGCAAGGACACCTGAGCAAACTCTCTTCCTTCAAGGAGTGCTGTGGGGAAATGTTCCTCATGCAGGAAGTTTTATTATTTTTCTTCCAATTCATTCCAGATGCTTAAAAACAAAAGGGCTTTCCCCCCTTTTCCTTACTTTTGGAGACGGCACTTTGTGTGGAAGCCACAGATCAACATAATAAATGTTTCCTAATGAGATTTTTGACAGGCTGTGTATGTTAGCTTAGTGGCCCACTGCAAGCAAAGGTGTAAGGAAGCAGCTGCTGCTTGCCTGAGAATGGGGTTTGCCAGCCTCTGCCATGGCATGCCTTCACGCTGGCTCCAGTGGAGTGAGTGCTGCACTTACTCTGCCAGAGCCACACTGAAAGCAAAATCCCACTCTTCCCTCTTCCCATTCCCTGGATGGTTAAGAGGGCTAACATAACATAAAAAGGCCACCCCTCAGCCTTGTGAGGGTGCCAACTATTTACAGTCTGTCCCCCTACAGAAAGACAATTAACTTGCCTGGTGCCAGATAATCTCCATTTAGACTGCAGGGTGTGTTTGTTGTTGTGGGTGAGGATGGAGCATGGCCAGAGGGACAATACAGAGTATTTATTTATATACTTCTGCAGAGAGGAGAGGAGTGAACAAGGACAGTCCTTGGCTCAAAAGATGGAACAGCAGCTGGAGCCTGACCACACTGTGGGAATGGGTCAGATTCTGCAGCAACTGAAGTTCCACCTTTCTTCCATACAGTCACCCTTCCCTGGTGGGCAACACTTGCAGGTGGGGTGTAGACATACACAACCTGTGGCAGAACCAGCTGTTGGCTTTTCTGGGTCTGGACTGAAGGCACTTGAGATGGCAGTCCATGTTCAGACTCAGGTGTTTATCATTTCTTTTCAGTAAAACAGCACCACTACTGTGAGTTTGGCAGCTTTTCATTAGAAGGCACAAAATGGGTAACAATCTTTTGTTACAAGGTCTTTTAAGACTAAACTATCCAATTAAGAACTGACACTTAGATTATTTAACCCAATAACTGATCCCACAGACCCCACAATGCAGACTTTTCTGCCTAATTACAAAATGCCACCCAAACCATGAAGAAGGAGGAAGAAGAAGCATGAAGAAGAAACCCAGGACGACACCCTGTGCCCTCCATCTTGCTTCCATCCACAACACACTAAAAATCCCAAAACCTCAATTTCTCACACACCTACACTACTCTCTATAATCTATTTCACACTTTTGTGGGTTCTGGTCTATCTTGAATTCTTGGGAACTTTCTCCATGAATGAGGGTCAAAGTCAGCACTCCGCTGGGGGTCAGGGCACCCCAGAGCAGACACAGAAATATTCCCAGAGCCCTGGGTTTCCACACTTTCCCAGTCCCATCAGTTTTCCTTGATTTTATTAACCACAAGCTGGTTTTCAGCTCACTGCTGCAATCATTAATTTGGATTAATGATGCCATTCCTAACCTACCATTCCACCAATTCTGCATGGTTTGGAAGGAGCCAAAAAGACTCAGATTCCCATTTCTACCACAAAACCTGATTTTACAACATTGACCATTTGTTTTCGTTACTTCCAAATCCAAGACAAGCTCTCCCTGTGCTACAGCCCTAAGTGGATGAACACAATGAACATCAGTGTTCAGAGCAGAAACCCATAAATTATGGACTTGAATATTTAATCTACAAGCAGAATAAAATTTAGGGAAAAAAAAAAAAGAAAAGTCCTGGTTAAAACATAAAAAGTAATTATTTCTGAAGAAGAGAAGTTTCTGATCAGATGAATTTCTGGCACAGCCAAGAGGATTAGGAGAGGAAATAATGAGGCAAAAGGAGACAGAGATGCAAATTCCCAGTGATCAAGGGGCTTTGGTGATCACACACTCCCAAAAAACCAGCTTCTGTTTGGATGGAAATTTCTTTGGAAAAGCAGAAGCAGCCCCTGATGGAAGGAACTGATGCATTCCCCAGCTGGAATTCCCCAACCAATGGATTCTGCTCAATGCCCAAGCCCTAAGCTGCTCTTTATTTATAAGAGAATGAAAAGGATCAGGTCTATTTTTAACTCCCTGGAAAATTTAAAAATAAAGAATAATGCATAAAGCAGCAGGTTTTGAAAATGAGCCTGTGGGTGTGAGGGAGGTGAAGTCCTGGGGCTCCATCAACACCACAAGGAGGAGAATTTAGGACAATACGAAGCAGGAAGAAAACTGAGGTAAAAACGGCGAGAAATCAATAAATACAAGTCACATTTATGAGCAGGAATAGATTCAAGGAATGGCAAGGAGTCTTTGGAGGGGCCTGGAGCTCAATCCCTGCCTCAGCTCTTGGAGTTTTAGAAGGAAATAAATTGCACAGAGCGTTTCTCCTGTGATGGAAACACATCCACACACATTGGGTTTGGGGCTGCAAGGTCCCCCCAGCCCAGCCCTGCACCTTTAAGATTCTGCAGTTCCACTTTAGGGATTTTTCCATCCTTTTTTCACTCGTTTTTCCAGCACATTTGTGCCTCTCACTATTTACAATTCCACTCAGGGTTTGCATTAATGAATTCCACAGCAAATCCTGGGACCAGGGGACAACGATCCCAGCAGTTGGAAACCTGAATTAAGGAGCTCTGAGGGCTGTGACAGAGCCCTGGTGCCCTCTCCTCAACCTCTGCCACCCCTTTGTCCCTTTTTCAGCTTCATCAATTCTTTATAAATTCTGGGAACAATATTTTCATATGTTAATATTTTTTATTATTAACATTAATAATAATTTAATTTCACATGTGTTGCAGCTGTGACAGAGCCTCAGTCCCCTCTCCTCAGCCTCTGCCACCCCTTTGTCCCTTTTCCAGGTTCACCAGTTCTTTATAAATTCTAGGAACAATATTTTAATATGTTAATAATAATTTTTTATTATTAACATTAATAATAAGTTATTTTCACAGAATAGAATATATATAAAATTATATATAACAATATATAAAACAATACATATAATTATAGAGTATACATAATATAGATAATATAATATATATAATTATCAAATATTATCTATTATAAATTATATAGTATAGAATTGTATTATATATTATTATATATAATTATTATTATATTATAATAATATATATGTATTTATTATATTATTAAATTATTATAAAAACATTCCAACACAAACCATAACCCACCTGAGCTAAAAAAAAGCTGTTTTTTATCATAGAATGGTCAGTAGTGGAAAGTACCTTAAAAATCATTGTTTCTCCAAATAGAAATTCCCTAAATAACTGGATTAACATCACTCTGAGCCCAAACCCAAATGACACAACAGCACCAGCACTGAGGGGAGGGACAGCAGAATTCCTCTGAGGAAATTTAGGAATTTTCCTAACCCCAACTTCACTCAGGAGCTGCAGGAGGAGGAGGAATTCCCAATTCCCAGAGGATCCATCCCAAGCCTGTGCTGCTGATGGGCTCCATCCTCCCCCAGCCAAAATCTGCCTTCCCCCATCTGGAAAAAAAAAAAAATGCCAAATTCACCTCGTGGCACCTCCCAGCTGAAACCAAGGGGCCAGTGCTAATGACAGCAATTAGAAATTCAATTTTAAACCCCACGGGATGCCTGGTTTTGCACTGGAGGGTGGGGAATGATATCCTGTACAAATACAAAGTGAATTTAGCTGCTGAAAGCTCCCAACAGTCTGGCTTTTATTGGCATTCCTCCATCCCTGCCCTGGCTTCCTCTCCCCCTTATATTTTAAGCAGCAGCTCCTTTATTTCTGTCCATATTGGTGCCTTATGCTCACTGTAAATACAGCAGCCTCAACTTTGGCCTTCCCAGAGCTTCCCCCCCAAGATTTTTAAGGAGAAAAGGTCAGAGTATTCCAGTGAACTGACGCACTCTTGTCTAATTTATACAGCAAGAAGCTTAAAATTGTGCGTCATTTGACCATTTTCCATTTGTTCATGCTGAGATTAAGAGATGGGCTTATTGTTGAGCTGATAGTTGAAATTACAACTAAGAGAAAAAAAGGGTTAGAGGGGATCAGTAGCTGCAGCTGGGCTGGGATTTACTGCCCAGTCATGGCAGTGGAAATTAGAAAACTTGAAAAAAGCAGTTTGGGAGGGATCGGGGAGGAGCTGAGTGAGTAATTAACCATTTCAAAGGTGAATGTTTCTGAATAAAACACAGGAGCCAGGGCTTGCTGCGAGCTCATTGAATTGCCAAAAAAGCATCTGTGACCTGGGAGGGGGTGAAAAACCCAGCAGCAGCCTCAGAAATCAGCTGGAATAAAGGATTTTCCTCAGGACTCAGCACATCTTGTACCAATCCATCGTTGCTCTGCGCCTCTCACACGGCAGGAGTTCCACCACACCAGAACTCCCTTCCCTCAGCTGCCTCTCCAGCTTTTTATTCCAATAAATTGGATATTTTCACCGCAAAAATCACACTAAGTATTCCCAAATTCTGCAGCAAGTCCAGTTTAAAAACTGGAGCTGTTTCTTCACCATTTACCCCAGGAGGTTTTGGTGGTGTTTTCTGCGTCCCCAAACCCTGTGCTGACAAATCCAACTGAATTTGGATGGAACCACGGAGATTTCCACAGGAAAACGGTTCAACTCCATTTAAAAAAAAATTACAAATTTTTAAAATTAAAATTAATATTAAAATTAAATTTTTAAATTAATTTTTTAAATTAAAATTTTTTTAATTGAAATTTTTAAAACCAAACTTTTAAAAAATTAAAATCCAGATCTGAAACCTGGACCAGCAAACATCAGCTTCTTTCGAGCTAGGGATTTCTTCTCATATTCTGCCCTGTGTGTTCCATGAATCCCAAATTGATCTGAATTTCTGTATTTACTCCACGATGGGCAGGAGGGGAACAGACTTGCTGAAGTTTTTTTGGAAGAACTGCTGCTATCTATAGGATTTTCCATTTTCATCTGGGGTATTTTCACGGGGCTGCAGACAGATGGCTTTTCTAGGAAGGTGAAAAGAAGAACGTTGCCATCCCAATAATGTGTTTCCATCCCTAATACCCCTAGATTCTGCTCAGATTAAATTTATGGATTTTTCACCACCAAACAGCCTCCTTCCCTGGTGGAAAAAACAAGAACTCTCACGTTCTGACTGTGCAAACACTCAAAAAAGGTGGAAACACACAAAGCTCTGCTGCCAAATGCTGCTTGGGACGGCCAGGGCAATTATTTTGCTGTTTGGTGGAAGATTTATGGTGAAATATCCATTAACAAACTTTATAACTGTGAAAAATACATGACATTTTCCAGAGCTGTATCATTCCTGAGTGGAAGTACCAGAAAAATGGGAAAATGTGGCTGCAGGAGGGAGCAGAGCAGCAACTCCAACACGAGGGAGCTAAACCAGGTCCCCTCAGCAGGAGGGTGCCAAAGCAAGAGCCAGGAGGCCAACCTGAAAAAGCAAATAAATTAAATATTGTTTCAAAATCTGTCAGTAAAAAGCCTTTCTGTAGTTCCACCTCCTGCTCTTGGAGTTTTGTGGGACCATCCATGATTTTCTCCTTTTTCTTCATGAGCTCTCTGGGTTTAGAGGCTGCAGGTTTTCCAGGGACCGCGTGGAGGAAGGCAGGGATGAATTTGAATGAGTTAATAAAATATCAGCTGTTATTTGGCTCCACCCTGGCAGAGGTGAGACAGGAAGGCCAGAAATTTAGGGAACACCTGGATTTATATGGATGAAATTTAAATTGGGATTAAAATTTGAATCTTGAGGATGCAGCGCCCAAACCTGGCTGTGAGATCTGAGCATGACATCACAAAGGAATAATGGGATTTTGTGCCCAACCCCAATGCAAGGAATGGGATTTCACTGGGAATGCCAACCCAGAGAAATGGGATTTCATTGTGAATCCCAGTTTAAAGGAATTATTTAATTGTTAATCCCAATGCTAAGAATGGAATTTCATCCTGAATCCCAGTGAAAAGAGATGGGATTTCACTGTGAATCCCAATGCCAAGGAATGGGATCTTATTATGAATCCCAGTACACGGGAATTATTTGTTAATCCAAATGCCAAGAATGGGATTTCATTGTGAATCCCAATCCAGAGAAATGGGATTTCACTCTAAATCCCAACACAAAAAATGGGATTTCACTTTGAATCCCAGTGTAAAGGAATGAGATTTCACTCTGAATCCCGATCCAGAGAAATGGGATTTCATTGTGAATCCCAGTGCAAAGAATGGGATTTCATCCTCAATCCCAATGCAAATAATGGGATTTCACTCTGAATCCCAAATTTGAGAAATGGTATTTAATTGTGAATCCCAGTGTAAAGGCATGGGATTTTACTGTAAATCCAAATGCCAATATTGGGATTTCATTGTGAATCCCAATGCAAAGAACGGGATTTCATCCTCAGTCCCAGTCCAGAGAAATGAGATTTCACTGTGAATCCCTATGCAAAGGAATGGGATTTCACTCTAAATTCCAACCCAGAGAAATGGGATTTCATTATTAATCCCAATGCAAAGAATGGGATTTGATGCTCAATCCCAGTCCAGAGGGACAGGATTTCATCCTCAGTCCCAGTGCAAAGGAACAGGATTTCATTCTGAATTCCAACCCAAAGGAGCACACCCACAGCAAACATCTGATAATCTCCCAACCTCCAAGGTATGGAGGGAATTTTATCCCAATTTGAAGGGACAACACGAGACAGGCACGAATTATTATTGCACAATGAAATGATGAATTACAATAAACTAAAACATCGTCTCAGAGAGCATTTTTCTCCTGGAGCTCTCCAAGTATAGGGCAAGGAATTTAATCCAGGTGTCTCCAGCATCCTCAGTGTTGGACCACCTGTGTTCCAGCTCAAAAAATGGGATGGGAGCTCTCCTGAAAGCCACACTTGGAGCAATTTTATTTCTACTCCAAATTCAACTCAAAATTTCATTTCTACTCTTATTCAAAATAAGAAAATGAGGCAAGACAAAAGGAAGATAAAAAAGAAAAAAAGGAGGATGCAGGAGCTCATTAAGCACCTCCACAGATAAACCTGGCTCTGCTCAAAGCTGATTTTCCCACCTGAAGAACTCAGCAGCATCTCTGTGCTGGTGTTTATTCCCATCACCAGGCCAATTTCCAAACCTTCTGCCAGACACAAAAAGTTCAGGGAGCTTAAGAGGAAAATGCATTTATAGCCCTGGCTGCAGGAAGGCAAAGCAGATAAAGTCCAGTGCCTGAACTTGTGGAGGTTTCAGATGCAATTCTGACATGAAACTCACCGTGCCAATTTTCCAGCTCCAGCAAACGTATTAAATGTCATTGTCTTTCTAAGAAGAAAGGATCTATTCTATTTTCTTTTTTTTTTTTATTGACTGAGGAAGATTAAAGGTAATCTCCCTAAATCCTCAATCGCCCCACAGGATACATTTTTTTGGATGTGGCTGTGTCATTCAGAATATCACATTCTGTAATGGAGAGGACTTGGGTTATCCCTCCCTGCTTCTTTTTGTCCCCTCAAACCTCCCCTAAATCACAACCCTCTGCTTTTGCCACCCACTTTAAATCTGGTTTTTGACCCAGAGTGGCCACAGCCCTCCAATTTTACTTTAAAACACTTCAGAAAGGCCAGTGGCCAAATGCAAGGGGGTTTCCTTCCTGCTGGATAAAAAGCCAAGCTCAGCTTTGCCAAGATGGATTCGCTTCCCTGCTCCCCCTCTGCTCTCTCCCACCTCCTGTGATTTAAAAAAAAGAAATAAATCAAAATCAAACTGAGCCCTCAAACAAACAGGTGGAAACAAACAAAAAAAACCCCACTAAATAAAACCACTTTGCCTTCATGAAATCCAATTTTTATCCAAAGATAAAACTTGCTGGAAATGTCTGGGTCAGGTGGCAGCATGGGGAATTCCGGGGGAATTCTCTGCCTGTGTGATCATCTGTGAAAAAGGAGGTGACAGCAGTGGGGTCTGTGCCAAATAAAGATTATTTCAGGCCTGGGGTTGCTGGGGACAAGTCACAAAGCCCAGCAGAGCCTGGACTAACCCAAGGGAAAAAAGCCAATTTCTCCCATGTCAGTTATTCCCTGTCCCAGGAACACCACAGGGACTCCTCTGGAATTTGGGGCCCAGAAAATGTTCAGAAATCCTTAATTCCCATCAAATCTCATTTTCTGTTCCCTCCTGCTCTGCTCCCTTTGGGTTGGGGCGGCTCCTGCAGTGAAATGGGAGCTTGAAAAGGAGATTTTCACCTCCAGAGGGACATTCCCACCTGGAAATGCACCTGTTGGGGGATTTTGGGATAGGGACAAAGTTTCACCCCCCCATGGTCACCTGCACTCAGCCCATCAAGGATTTAAAGGCTCAAGGTGGATTTAGGAGCAGCCCAGGCCAGGCTCAGCCTCTGCCAGGATGAATCTGCTGCAAAGTTAAACCAGGCAGCCCAAAAGGCTCCACAACTTCAAGAAAAATGGCAAAAATTCACAATATTAGGGAAAAACCATGCTAAAGCAGGGAGTCTGAACCACTTGGGCCTGAAGTCTTGACCTTTTCCACCAGTTTTTCTTTGAAATTCTGCATTTTCTTGGAACTCCAGATTTAATTCCAAGCTCTGCTAAAAAGATTGCTCTAATATTGACCAGGAGGGAAAAATTCTGGAGGAAAAAGATTCATTTTTCCCAGAATTTTCTCACTTAAAGGGATTCAATCCCATCAATTTCTGCCATCCATCAGGGCACCATTGCCCTCTATTTTTATTTTTTTTTAATAAAAGCAAATTTTGGATGCACAGATCATATTAAAAGCCAGGGGTTCAAAGCTTTTTTGCCTTCCCACCTTTACCACACCCACTTTAATGAAGTCATTCCTGAGAGTTTCAAGTGACATTTGAATTTCTGAATTTCTGAAGTCAGCTTTGAGTTTTTCCCCCAGTGTCCAGAACAGGTGGGATAAGTGAAAAAGCAAATTTTGGATGCACAAATCATATTAAAAGGAAGGATTTCAAAACTGAAGAGATGAATTTTGCTGTCCCACCTTTACCATGAAGTCATTCCTGAGAGTTTCAAGTGAAATTTGAATTTTTGAATTTCTGAAGGCAGCTTTGAGTTTTTCCCCCAGTGTCCAGAGCAGGTGGGATGTTTACCTGAGTGAGCCTGGCACAATTAGTCCTGGGCTCTAATTAGGCATTAATGACTGCAAGGATCCTAAAGGACACAAAACCACAGTGTCCACAACAACAACAACAAAAATGTCAAAAATTTACAATATTAGGGAAAAAAAACACCGAGGCAGGGGGTTTGAATTACTTGGACCTGAATTCTTGATCTTTTCCAACAGTTTTTCTTGAAAATCTACATTTTCTTTGAATCCCAGCATTTCTTTCCAAGCTCTACTAAAAAGACTGCTCTAAAGTTGACCAGGAGGGAAAAATTCTGGAGGAAAAAGATTTATTTTCTCACTTAAAGGGATTCAATCCCATCAATCTGTGCCATCCATCAGGGCACCATTGTTCTCTATCTTTTTTTTTTTAAATAAACAAAGCAAATTTTGGATGCACAAATCATATTAAAAGGAAGGATTTCAAAACTGAAGAGCCAATTTTTGCTGTCCCACCTTTACCATGAAGTCATTCCTGAGAGTTTCAAGTGAAATTTTTTGAATTTCTGAAGGCAGCTTTGAGTTTTTCCCCCAGTGTCCAGAACAGGTGGGATGTTTACCCGAGTGAGCCTGGCACAATTAGTCCTGGGCTCTAATGAGGCATTAATGACTCCAGGATCCCAAAGCAGTGAGAATGGCCCAGTTTGGGATCCTGGATCTCCCCTCCACACCCAGAGCCATCCCCAGTCCTTGCAGGCAGCACCTCCAAAGGCAATTTGGATGATTTAATTGGAAATGATATTTTTGCAATTCTCATTAAAGCCAAATGTCCCTTTTGCTAATGGTGTTCCCTTGGATTCCTGGCTTTTTATCAGCTGGGTTTTTATCAGGGCCCAATTTGATGTTCCCAGGTGTTTCAGAACACGCTGTTCATTGTTCAAAAGTAATATTGTTAGAAATAGGGTGGAAAACACTCTGTTACCATTTTTTTTTCTATTTGAGAATTAGAGGCTTCAAATTGTCTGAATCTGATATGAATCAACAATTTTTCAAACTTTTAAAAGGCAAAAGACATCGAAGGGGAAGCTGGGTTTAGATTCCAAAGCAGTTTTGGCTCCAAAATTCAGCATCCTCTGCTCTGAGCCATCCCTGGGTCCCACCAAAACCCGGCCCCAGCTTTGGGGCATCCCCAGGAGGGGCAGGGAAAGGAAATCCCCGCAGATTTTGGGGAATCCTGAAATATCCTGAGCTGGGAAGGATCATCAAAGTCCAATTTCTGCACGCAAAACCCCAAAAATCCCAAATTTTACTTTAATTACCTTAATATTTTTTCATAATAATCATTGCTCTGAGCATGAAGAAAAGAATTCCTACCTCTAGATTTGATTCTTAATAAATAATAAATAACTCATAATAAAATATTAGTAATAACACAATAAAAATTTAAGTAAATAGATATTAAAATAAAATTTAAAATAAAATATATAAAAATAAAATTTAAAATAAAATAACAATAATAAAACAATAAAAGGAATTTAAATGTAATAATGATACAATAATAACTCTTTATAATAAAATTCTTAGTTTATTATATGTTTTCTTTTATTCTTATATCTATATTTTGTTCTTAATAAATGATAAATAATAATATTAATAAAATAATAGCAAAATTTAAATAAAATAATATCAAAAATTAAGTTAAATATATAACATTAAAATAAAGTAATAATAAAATAAATAAAAATAAAATATTTAACAATGATTAAAGAATAGGAATCCCTAATAATAGGAATTCTTAATAATAAAATTCTTATTTTATCATTATTTCTTATTTTATCCTTTAATTCTTATCTCTATATTTTAGCTGCAGACTGGCAGTGGGAAAAGTCCCTCTATTTCCCATATTTCCCATCCCAATCCTGGCACTGGGGGTGGCCAAAGGTGAGATTTCTTTCCTTGCTGCATTGAAGTTTTTACTTTTCTCCAACAGGGAATTGGTTTAGCTATTAAAAAAAAATTGGACAACCAAAAAATTCCAACCTGAGGAAGGAGTTCATTCCCAGGGAGAGGTGCCAGGAGGAAAATCCCCATCCCATCTCCATTCTCTCCTGCCTGGCAGGTGTTTCCTTGCTGCAAAATCCCCTTTATTTATGGCAGGAACCACCCCCAGGAGCATTTCTCCCTCTCCAAAATGAAACCCAACCAAAAATCCTGAAGGAAATCCACAATGGAAAAGCAAAAAAAAAAAACCACAAAAAGCTCCTTAATGCCAAATGCACCTGAATTTTGCTGTAATTTCTGCCTTGGTAACACATTTTGACTTTTGCTAGAGAGAAAATGGGGATTATTGGGGGAATAAAAGGAAATAAGGGAAAAGAAACAACATTTTTGCCTTGTGTGTGTCATTCTTGGGGACAGTCACTCCATTTGGGCTTGGTCAGAATTACAGCAGCTCTGCCCTGAGGAGCCCAAAGTGGGGGTGAAAAATGACCCCACTAATTAAAATAATTATTCATTTACACGAAATTAAAATATTCCCCACTAAAATAATCATTAATTTACACTGAAATTAAAATATTCACCACTAAAACAATTATAAATTAACAATAAATTGAAATATTCCTCACTAATTAAAATAATTCCCCTCTCCAAACGTGGCCCCATGACTCAGGTCCTGTGCAGAGCCAGAATTTTTGGCCATTTCAGGATTAATGTTGCCAAAAGTTGGAATTCTGCTCGGTGCTGAACTGAAATATCAGCAAAAAAAAAAGCTGTTTTAAGAGATCCATGGCTGCATTCCTATTTATCTTTCTTTTTTATTAAAAAATCCAACTAATAAAATAAAAGGCAGCTCTAAGAGCCTTTAACCAGAGGAGAGGAAGCTGAATTCAGCCAGTGCTGCCCAAACTGATGAGATCTTTGGAAGAGAATCCCAGATGTCAGCAAAAACTCATTTACTCTTTTGCTCAGCCCAAGTGAGAAAGCAAATTTTTCCCTTTTTTATTTTGGAATAAAGACAAGCCAAGGATGACAAGATTGTGTAGGAGAGACAGCAAAGACAACAGACAAAGGAGACAAAAACAAGATTGTGAGGATGAGGGGAAAAAGGTGGCAGCAGATAAGGAACTGAAAGAATTCCAGTTTGGGAAAACAGGAGCTGGGATAAAACTCCGTGTGCTGGAATTGGGGTAAAAATTGGGAAAAACAAGGGAAAGGTGAACTCTGAGAAATTCTTGATTCTTGAAAATCTGCCCCATTTGCCACTCACATGGGCACTGCTTGAAGTGAAAAATTAGCTCGTTTTTAACACTATGTTAAATTTAATAATTTTATGAATAAATATAACAATAAATATAATACATTTATAAACAAATTAATTGCTTTTTGGAAGTCGGTCCCAGGTTCATTCACTGGAAAAAATTAAAGATTGGGAATCAGCAAATGGATGTTGGTATGAGGAGGAAAGAAAAAAGAAGTGAAAATGCCTAAATGGCCCAAATTAGCTCATTTTTAACACTATGAACATGGAATATTTAATAATTTTATAAATAAATATAATAATAAATAATACATTTCTATATAATATACATTTCTATATAATATAATATAATAATACATTTCTAAATACATTAATTGCTTTTTGGAAGTCAGTCCCAGGTTCCTTCACTGGAAAACAAGATTGGGAATCAACAAATGGGTGTTGGTATGAGGAGGAAAAAAAAAAGAGGTGAAAATGCCTAAATGGCCCAAATGAGCTCATTTTTAACACTATGAATATGGACTATTAAATAATTTTATAAATAAATATAATACATTGATAAATGAATTGATTGCTTGTTGGAAGTCAGTCCCAGGCTCATTCACTGGAAAAAATTCAAGATTGGGAATCAGCAAGTGGAGGTTGATTGAGGAGGAAAAAAAAGGAGCTGAAAATGCCTAAATGACCCAAATTAGCACATTTTAAACGCTATGTATTATTTAATAATTTTATAAATAAATATTATAATAAATATAATACATTTCTAAATCAACTGATTGCTTTTTGGAAGTCAGTCCCAGGTTCATTCGCTGGAAAAGAATATTGAGAATCAGCAAGTGGGTGTTGGTATGAGGAGAAAAATAAAAGAGGTAAAAATGCCTAAATGGCCCAAATTAGCTCATTTTTAACACTCTGAACCAGGTTTTGTTTTCTCCCACCCTGAGCAATAAATCCCAATGAAGCAAGAATCATCAATCATCAATATTTGATGGAGGCAGAATTGCTGGTTCATTCAGGAAATGCTCTGATGGCGCCAAGGGCTGGGAGAGGAGCCAGAGCCACTCCTGGGGCAGGAGCAGCTCCCTCCCCTCATCCCACCGAGCTGCACTAATTGCTCCTTTTCCTTGGACATTTATTAATTGAACACCCACAAAAGGGTTCTGAGATTTTCCGTGCAGCAGCTCTTTCCTGCCAGGGTGGCAGAGCAGGTTGGGGACATTAAGCAGCCTCTGGAATGGCAAGAAGAGAGAATTTTAACAGATTTTTATCTCAATATCATTGATAAATCTGTGATTATTATGTCAACTATATAATTGATATAATATAATTTGATATAATCAGTGATTATTGTCAAATAATTCAAATATATGATCAACATATATAATATTATCAAATATATTCAAATAATCTCCAATAGAATCATTCCAGGCATCTCATGCAGCTGCTACTCAGCCAGTTCTCTTTATTAGTTCTTAAAATTATTCTTATTTATTCATTAAATTATCAATTTCATTATATTTATTCTTTCATTTTCAGAGTTTTTCCCTCAGTTTTGGCTCTTGCCTGTATGTGACCACAGCATTTTGGGAGGGCTGTGGTAGAGCAAGTCCCTGTCCTGCTTCCACACAGGATTTTCCTGCTCAGATGGGGCAGGAGTGGAGCAATTCACCTTTTAAAGTCTTTTAAACCTGCCTTTTAAAATTTTTTTTTAGTTAATTTTATTTTTTTTTTAGTTAATTTTTCTTTTTTAATAAAACCATCTTCTGCTTTCTGAAATGTTTTTCCTTAGCTGGAATATGTGGAGTGTGAGATTCAAGCTGGTGCAGAATTGCCTCAATTCCCACCAAGCTGCTTCCCTCTAGCAGCAGCCAGGAACAGAATGAGGATTTTATGTAAAACAGGGAGGATGGGACTTCATCAGCTAAAGCTGTAATTGGATAATTAACTCCAATATGCAAATAGAGCAGAACTGATCAAAGTGAGAGCCCCTGTGAGCAGCGAGAGCTTGTGGAGCTCCAGCCCTTCACTCTCTGCTCTTCAGCTGTGGAGCAGAAGCTCCTCTCACTCAGGGACTCTGGAAAAGCTGCAAACAGGCTGTGAGGGTGGGATGGAGTTTAAATGGGGTTTTTTTTTTGGGATTTTATACCAAAACTCTGCAGATGGGTCAGGCACCTGCTGGAGGCCACCATGGAAGGGGATCTGGTGGAAGAGTCCTCCTGGTGATGCCTCAGGTTTTTTATTTTTAGTTTTATATTATATTTTTTAATACTTTTTTATTTTTCAGGTTCTGTGCTGCTTCGGTGTGTGGCTCTGGGCTCACATCAGGGGATGCTGAGCTCTGTGCACAGAGCAGGGAGACAAAACAATTCCTGCTCCA
>JAWWEY010000056.1:1937395-1959300 GCA_035582745.1 Loriotus luctuosus | reverse complement strand
CAGCCCTGGCTGGGCTCTTGTGCTGCCCAAGGTGGATCCATGGAGGAGATGCTTTGAATAAATCCCTGCTTTATTCTTTAACTCTGCCCAGCCTCTGCTCCAGCTCAGCCTTCTCAGGGCATCACCTGGGTATTGCAAACCCTTCAGCAGGAGGTGAGACCTTCCTGACCTGCATTTCCCTCATTTTCCCTTGCACAGGTTAAAGAAATAATTCTCAGGTTGAAAACCTGTCCAAGCGTTCCCCAGGGTCTGTCTCCTGGTTCTGTTGCCCAAAGGGAATATTGGAAAATATCTTTGTAATAAAAACTTATTTTAGGGATCTGTAACCACCTGAAGGAGAGGAATTTGTCCTCTGGAGACTCAACAGGACCTCATCAGCCAAAGAGCTTTGGGTCAGTAAATTGTTCACTCTGGGTGGGATTGTCCTGTCCCCACTCAGGCCACAGCTCTGCAAGGAAGGGACACCTCCAAATATTTTAATAATGAAGGGACACCATTCCCAAATATCCCTGGGAAGGGCAGGAAAACCCTTGCTGGGCTGGTGGCCAGGGCACAATCACCTCTGCCATCTGCTCTTGTAATCAGCTCCTACCTTGGGTAGGAAAAGGTTCAGAGAATCACCCGGGCAGGAATTTCCTGGTGGTGAATTCCTTCCAGCACGGGCTGATTCAGCTCCTGCTGCACTAAGAGAGGTCTCAGGTGGGGGTGGAAGGGTCTGATGGTCCCAAATCTGGGAAATTGAGAGCTGATTTTAATGAAGACACAAAGGAACAGCATCACACAGGGGCTGAGTCACCACAGCCTGAGCAGGCTGTGGAACTTCCACAGGGGTTCAAGGAGCAATTAGTGCTGATGTCAATGTTCCTAAATCCATTAATCCTCTAAAAAAAATCATCATTTGACACAACCAGGCTGAACCTGGAGCTCCAAACACCTCCCAGATCCCAGTTTCTAAAAAAGGGAAAAATAAGAAAGGGGGATTCAAAAAAAAAAAAAAAAGGAACTTAAAAATAGGAAAGTGCGATTCAGGGAATGTTTTCTTGGGGAAAGCTCTGATGCTCCCAAACCCTTTGGGGTTTCTAAAGGAATCCAAGGAGCAATTAGTGCTGATATCAATGCTCCTAAATCCATTAATCCTCTAAAAAATCATCATTAGATACAACCAGGTTGAAACTGGAGCTCTAAACACCTCCCAGGTCTCACCCTGAAATTCAACAGCCCCAGTTTCAAACACAGAAAAAAGGGAAAAAATAGGAAAGAGGGATTCAGGGAATGTTTTATTGGGGAGGGATCTGATGCTCCCAAACCCTTTGGGGTTTCTAAAGGAATCCAAGGAGCAATCAGTGCTGATACCAACATTCCTAAATCAATAATCCCATAGAAATCATCATTAGATACAACTAGGTTGAAACTGGAGCTCCAAACACCTCCCAGGTCCCACCCTGAAATTCAACAGTCCCTGTTTCAGAAAAAAAAAGGAAAAATAGGAAAGTGAGATTCAAATAAAGAAGGAAAAAATAAGAAAGTGGGATTCAGGGAATGTTTTACTGGGAAAGGCTCCCAGCTCCCAAACCCTTTGGGGTTTCCATTTGAATCCAAGGAGCAATCAGTGCTGATATCAATGTTCCTAAATCTGTTAATCCTCTAAGAAATCACAATCTGCCTGAAACTGGAGCTCCAAACACCTCCCAGTCCCACCTTGAAGTTCAGCAGCCCCAAGTTTCAAACACAAAAAAGTAGTAAAGGAAAGTTTGGAATTTTAGAGTTTAAGATATAGAAAAAAATAAAAGTAGATATCAGGATGATTTCTTACTCTTAATTCAGTTTAGATATGCAAGAAAGCTGCTGTTATTTCCCTTCCATAACCTTCCAGGCAGAACTGGAATAAAACTGAAAAGCAGGAAGGAAAGTCCGCACAGAAAAATAGGAAAGAGAGAGAAATGAAGAAAAATGGAATAGAGAGAAACAGAGAAAAAGAAAAAGAATTGAAATAGAGGGAGAGAAATGGAATAGAGAGAAATAGAAATGAAATAGAGAGAAATTAAATATAGAGAAATTAATTAGAAAGAAATAGAGAGAAAGAGAGAAAATTGAGTGGAAAGAGAATTTCAATTAATCGAAATTAATTAGAAATAGGGAGAAAGAGAATTGAAATGGAGAGAAATAAAGAGAAATTAAATGAAGAGAAATTAATTAGAGAGAGAGTTGAAATAGAGACAAATAAAGAGAAAATAATTAGAGTGAAATAGAGAGAAAGAAAGAGAAATTAAATAGAGAGATAAAGAGAAATAGAGAGAAAGAAAGAGAAATTAAATAGAGATTGGAAAGTTCTGCTTCTTTGCTTTCCCAAAGGGAGGGAAATTCTGGGATTGCCCTGGAGATCCCAGGATCCCAGGCCTGCAATCCCATCTCCCACTCCTGAAAATATCCTGGGCCAGCTGGAGCTGGCTCAAATTCATCTTTTCCGAGGGGTGAAGCAGGAGGAGCCCCAAGTGCAAACACAAAAAGCCCAGAAAGGAGCTGGGAACCCCGAGGGAGCTGAAATCCCTGCCCAGGGCTGATGGCCTTGGCCTGGCAGGTGCAGAACATGTGGCCACCAACATCTGGGACTTCCAGGGATTCTGCAACTTCCCAGCTTCCTTTCCATAAAATCCCAGCCTTAAAAAAAAAGAACTAAAAAATGGAATTTCCCAATTTCCCAGCACATTCTGCAGTTCTGAGAAATTTGCAGCAGCCTTGCCTGTTCCTGTTCATTACCAAGCTTTGATTTTTCCAGGAACAATTCAAGGGATCAGGAAATGCAGATTTGTTGGTAAAATCCAACACAAAGCACCAGGGATCGTGGCAGACTTTGCCCTGATTAGCACTCACAGATTATAATTTAATCATGTGGTTATTAGGTAATAATAATTTAAATAGCTAACACATTGAATATCAAGAAATAGAAATAATAACTGTAAGAACTATTTAATACTGATAATTTAAATAAAAAACATATTGAATAACAATACATATAATAAATAATAATTATTATAACTCTTCAATATTATAATATTGAAGATTTATAATAATATAATAAATATAATATATTATATTTATTATATTTTATATAATATGTAAATAAATATAATAAATAATATTTATATCCTTATTATTTTATTGTTATATTTATTATTATTATTTTATTATATTATAATAATATAATAAACATAATATGTAATATAATAAAACTCTTCAATTTAAATAATAAGCATGTTAAATAATAAAATCTAAAATATTTTATTAAAAATTTAAAATGTTAAATAAATATATAATATATACATTATGTAATCTATAATATAATATAATACACATATTATGTTAAATAAATATATAATCAAATAATAGTAAATAATATTAAATAAATCTATTATTAAATATTTTAATAAATAATAAAATATTAAAAAAAGCTCAATAAATGGCATTTAAAGTGAGCCCAGTCTATCATTTCAATTTGATTTCAGCTCCCAGCGAAACTCTGGATTCTCTGGCAGATTCCAGGGGGCTTTCAGCACAGGAATTCTCTCCAAAGGGGAACTGGCACATTTCAATTCCTCGTTATCAGCTCAGCAGAGGTGTTGAAGCATTTTTACTCCATCTCCAGGTAATTCCTGGGGTCGCCCTCTCCATTTGAAACACATTTAACAAAGGCAATAACAATTAAAACAAGGAGGGATTGATCAGGCAACATTTTATTGGCAATCATAGCTTTGCAAAGTTGCCATAATTTGGAAAAAATGAGATTTTTTTTTTTATTTTATATACAGCAACAGCAGAACAAGTCATGAGGATTACACAGGAAAATGGAATATATATATTTATATATTCTAAACAGGAATAAAAATAATTTACAGGGAGAACCTCCTGCTCAGGCAGCCCCACAGGCTGTGAGGATTGTTAATTAAAAGGGCAGCTTGATGGACAAAAAAATGCAAATAATATGCAATAATACAAATAAAATACTGAATACAAATAATAAAAATGCAATTTTTGGATACAAAAATCCCTGCAGCCCCCAGCCCCTTTGGGATCTCTCCCTGCCCAGCTCCTCTGGGTAAAACCTCTGGAATTTCCCCTTTGCAGGAATAGAGAGAAAGAGAAATAAAGAGAAATGAAATAGAGATGGGAATGTTCTGCTCCTGGAAATTCTGGAATTGCCCTGGAAAAAGCTGAAGGAAAAGTTTTTTCCTCCTGTCCCCAACCCCCCCAGTGCCTTTTGTGGGATCACACAAGGGTTGAAAACACCGCAGGATTTTTTTTAAATTCATTTTTTATTCCTTCCTTTCCTTGGGAAAAAGAAAAAGCGAAACTAAACTTTGGCCCTACTCAGCACTCGGAGCTGCTCTTTGCCTTCAGCTCCGTGCTGCTGTCAGAATTTTTCCCAGAGTTTGGGTTTTTTTGGGTTATTTTGGGGCTGGCCAGGCAGTAAATCTGGGAGGAGATGGCAATCCCTGGTGGCAGAGCTGTGACCTCTGCTCGGGGACGTTGCTCTTGGCCTTTGGGGCCTGCAGGCTCCTGGAAAAAATAAAATTAAAATCCCCCAAAACAACCAAACAACGAAACAAAAGCAGGAAAAAGTGGGACAAAGTCGAAGGCTTTAAAAATATCTAATAATTAATAACAATTAACAATAACTAATAATAAATTATAATAAAATAAAGAATAAAAATAATAAATATTATTAATAATTATTAATATTTATTAATGAACAAAATCTGTTCACCAAATTTTCATCATCCCGAGTAACACCACAGATCTGAGTCAATAAAAGTTGATTTTAAAGGTCAAATCCCACTCTCTTAAAGGCTATTAAAAGCCAAATTTATTTATTTAAGGCCCTTTTTATTCATTTCAGGAACTCCTATAAAGTGTTTTTAAAGGCAATAAGGAGCTTTTTGGGATTGCCCATACTCCTGCAGGACAACTCTCTGCTTTATTCTCTATTTTTTCTCTTTATTTCAGTTCTTTGCCATTTGATTCATTCAAGGAAAACCTCAGTGAGATCAGATATCTTCACCTGCCCAACAAGCAAAATAAAATAAAATAAAATAAAATAAAAAAAAAATAAAAACCAAGTTCTGCTGGGCCAGGTGACATCAATCCCACAGCTCCCTCCATTCATTTAATTTGAATTTGAATGAAACTGAATGAAATTAAAATTAATTTAATTTTAATTTTCCAAAATTACAATTTTTGGGAATTCCATTCCCCAATTTTAATTCCATGCCAATTAAAATTGGGGAACTGAATGGAATTCCCAAAGTGGAATGGAATGGAATTCTCAAAATGGAGTGGAATTCCCAAAGTGGAATGGAATGGAATTCCCAAAATGGAATTTCAGTCTCAACTTTGGCTGATGGGATCCTCTTGATGCCACTGGCAGTTGGATGAAATCTTTTTGTCAGAAAAAAAATGAAATATTCTTATTTTTGCCACCCCCAGGCAATGGGAACTGTAGATACCCAGCCCTGCTGATGCACCAGAACCCAAATTATCTCTGGGCAGGTCCCAAATGCAGCTCCCATTTCACTCAGCAAATATTTAATTTGTCATCTGCTAATTAACTGAGGAGCTGGGATGTTTCCCAAGGTGCCCAGGAAGGTTCCAGCCCCTTTCAGGAGCTTTTCAATCCAATGATCCCCTGGCTGAGGCTCCCGGGGAAATATCCCAAATGAAATCTGATTCACTGTAGACAAAAATGAGCTCTGATTTTCCTTTTTTTTTAAATTTATTTTTTATTTTTTAAAGGGAATTTTTGGGCAGAGCTCTGAAGGTTTTCTCTGCTCTGTTCCACATTTTCATCTCTCCCTTTGTGTTGCTTTTTCACGGAATAAATTTTTCCTGTTTTGCATCATGGCAGACAAGGAGCTGGGCATGACCTGGGATATTTTCCCCTTTTCTGTCACAGAAATTGTCTGACTTTATTTATGGGATTTGCTAAAGGTTTTTAACAATCAGGATTACACAGGAAAAATGGGATATTCTAACCAGGAACAGAAATAATTTAGAGGGAGAACCTCTGGCTTATTCAGCCCAATAATGCTGAAAATAAACATATTTTAATTGGCACTTCCACTCTGAAAATGATTCCTTCTCCCATTCCTGATCCTCTCCCATTCCAGTTCATCTTTATTTAACTGCAACTTAATTCCTGCAATCTAGAAACCCAATTTTTTTCCTCAATTTGAAGCCATTTCCAGCCATTTTTCCCTGCTCCCTTTTAGGCAGGATCCATTCCTGGCACTGCCCTTGCTCTGCCCAACCCCTTCAGCAATAAAACACCTGGGAGTCAACTGGGAATATATTGATTTTTCCACATAGCTGCTGGCCACGGATCCATATCCATAATATAACATGGAATCTCTGGCTTCTGTCAAAATATGAAAGAAAAATTCATTTGAAGCAAAAAGAGAGACAAAAAAATGAAAGAGAATTTATTTGAAGCAAAAAGAGGCACAAAATAAGAAAGAAAAATAAAGAGGTACAAAAAAATGAAAGAAAATTCATTTGAAGCAAAAAGAGACAAAAAAATGAAAGAAAATTCATTTGAAGCAAAAAGAGACAAAAAAATGAAAGAAAATTTATTTGAAGCAAAAAGAGGCACAAAATATGAAAGAAAAATAAAGAGGCACAAAAAAATGAAAGAAAATTCAATTGAAGCAAGAAGAGACACAAAAAAAATGAAAGAAAATTTATTTGAAGCAAAAAGAGGCCCAAAATATGAAAGAAAATTCAATTGAAGCAAAAAGAGACACAAAAAAAATGAAAGAAAATTTATTTGAAGCAAAAAGAGACACAAAAAAAGATTCAATTAATGGTTTTGGCACGCAGGTATTTAAAAAAAAAGAACATTTATGTTGTACAGCAGCTCACTCTGCCAAGCTGTGTTATTCCAGATATCCCTGCTGGACAGGAATGTTCTCCTCCCAGCCTTTCATGGTTTTCCAAATTTCTGCCACCCATGGGAAAGCTGCAGCTCTAGGAAATTCTAGAAAAATGAAAGCTGCAATTCCAGCCCAAGGCACGTCCTGGTGTCCAGAAGAATCCTCCAGATCTTTCCCTGTGCCCTGAACTCAGGGCCAGGAACATCCAAAATTGGGGATCAAGGAACAAACCAGACCCTAGAAAAATCATATTTTAGATCAAATTTATGCCGATTATTTATCAGAGATCCATTTTGTTTTCTCCATGGCAGGGCAGGAACGTGATCCTTGCTGAGCAAAGCTGGATTTATACCCTGCAGCAATAAATACCCTCAAGGAGGGGAAGTCAAGACCATAGATTTAAATAGATTTCGAAGAGATTTTAAATAGATTTTGAAGAGCTTTTGAAGAGACAGCTTTTCCTTGCATGCCAAGATGGGTTTGGCCCCGAGACTGGCACTAATACCCGGGTTATTTTCACAGCCTTAAGGAGAGGCTGTGCTAAAACACTGCCTGGTGCCACCAGCCTTGACGTC
This sequence comes from Loriotus luctuosus, assembly GCA_035582745.1. NCBI lineage: Eukaryota > Metazoa > Chordata > Aves > Passeriformes > Thraupidae > Loriotus > Loriotus luctuosus. Next base: position 1,951,802 of record JAWWEY010000056.1, on the reverse strand, counting down.
ACTGGCCCAGATTAAAGGGACTCTGAGAGCCCAAAGCCTCCTCGAGCAGTGACAGCAAGGTCACTCTGTGCCACACACCTCAGCCTGGCAGGGGGACACAGCTGTGCCCACATTCCAAGAGGGGCAGGAAGAGAATCTCCCACAGGAGCCTAGCAGCTCTGTCCCAGGAAATAAACACAATTGATTTACAGATAAACATTTATATAGTTTATACATAAAAACATATTCTATTCTATTCTATTCTATTGCATTACATTGTATTATATTGCATTATATATTATATTATATTATATTATATTATATTATATTATATTATATTATATTATATTATATTATATTGCATTACATTATATTCCATTATATTATATTGCATTACATTATATTCCATTATATTATATTATATTAGATATATTGTATTACATTACATTACATTATATTAATTATATTATATTATATTACCATTTATATTATGTATACATACATATTATTTCTATACTCAAATGAATATATACAATGTCATCAGGCTATTTAATAATGGCCAATCCTGAGGTTTGAGGTGTCTGCAAAGGAAGGCAGGAACCTCTCTTGAAATGAAAAATGCAAACTTCCTCCTTCCAAACTGTTATAATTTTGAAATTAAGGGGCTCTCAGGTAAAGATATGGGAGCAGGGATAACAGTTGTTTTATTAGAAAAAATAAAAATAAAATAAAAATGCAGAATCAGACCATGCCCTGCCCCCTGTGTGCCAGGGGCTGGCACAGCCCCATGCCATGGGGGCTCAGCCCTCCTGCAGTGCCAGCTGTGCTTCTGCTGCAGCAGGGATCCTGCACAAGGGGGGAGTTTTCCTCTGCAGCTCCAGGGCTGCTGCAGATGGGCCTGGGCTCCCTCTGGCAATGCAGGGCAGCAGAAAGCTGCTCCTCTGGCAATGCAGGGGGCAAAGGCTGCTGTGCTGTGCCAGGCTCAGATTGGATCCAGGTAGGAATGCTTGGCTCCTCCCCTGGGCGGGGCATCTCCCCATGGGGTGCTGGAATTGGATCAGCCATGCGGGGACACTCACTGGCCATGGACAGAAGATAATTAATAATTAATGGCCCATGAACAGAAGAGAATTAATAATCAATGGTCCATGAACACCAGAGATCTCCTGGAGGGAGGGTTGGTTGCGAAGAGATAAAGAAAACTGCCCAATGAACAGCAGAGAACTGCCCCACCTCTGACAGATGGGGACAGAATTCACACCCACTGCCACAACTTCTAACCTAAGACAGCCAGTTAATTCTGCAGGGTAATATATTAATATATGTTAAATTGATTAAAAAGGAAGGTAACTCAGAATGATAGAATGGTTTGGGTTGGGAAGGATCTCAAAAACCGCCTCATCCCACCAGCCATGGGCAGGAGCACCTCCCACCCCCCCAGAGTGCTCCAAGGCACAGGAATCCTGAGCAGCTGCATCTCCTCCCTCAGAAACCCTCGTACTCTGCTGATGTCTGGGCACTGATAATTATTGCAGGAAATTGTTATTAATAATAATGTTAATTGAATAATTAACAGTAAATACAATCACAGAGGATCCCAGGCTGGAAGGGACTCCCAAGGATCAAAGCCCAGCTGCTGACAGGAGCTGTGTTGTGACTAAACTGGATCTTTATGATGGATAAATTGCAGTTTATATGATTTTTAAGGGATGTAGAAACATAATCTCAGTTCAGGAGGTTTTGCCTCTCATTCTTATAAGACACAGCAAGGAAGAAGTTGTGCTCTACTGGCCTTAAATCTAAGTTTAAGAAGTGGCTTAAGTTAATGTGCACAGAAAGATGTTTAAAGAGCTCTGCTAATGCTGGAAACCTCCTTTATTTCTTTGATCTGACAAAACTTTTATTATGAAATAAAATCCCCCACATACATCACCGAGGACTTGTCTGCAGCATCACTAAATTAATATTTCTCTTGGAATTCAGTTCTTCAAAAACTGCAGTGACATTTGGAAGAAGTCCCCACACTCAGCTTCTCCTGCAACTAATTAATTGTGACACCATAAATATTTTAGAAAGTACCATAAAGAGGTTTATTGAGATTTTTTTATTTTTTTTTTTACAGTTGGTTGCAAGGCAAGAATTGCTGCTGCTCCCAGAGCTCTGCTTTGCACAGGAATGGAAACCAAAGCCTGTCACACTCTCAGGCGATGTCTTCCTCAAGCATTTGTTCATAAATTAGAAATCAACCTTTAGCTGCTGCCAGCAGTGCCCAGAGTGAAGTTTCCATGTCTGCACGCAGGAAAACGTTCCAGCAGCTCCCCCTCAGCGAGGAGGGAAGGGCCCTGCACGTGCTGGGAGCAGAAATCCTGATTAATGTCACATTCACTCGATGTCACCTCAGCTCTGGGGAGGTTAATTTGGTTTGAGCCTTGTGCATGAGCCAGCAGGAGCTGTCCCCAGCTCAGAGCAACCCACAGCCACAGCTCTGTGTTCTAACACTCCAAATTCCTTGGATTTTAGACCCTCAACTTACACAAGAAAGGACCAAAAATTCATAGAGTCTGCTACTGCAATGACATTTCTGATCTCTGTGGGTAGTGACATTCTTTATCAGTTTAATCTGAATTTTCCCTGCCATAAAACCCCTGGACAAGGTGGGATGGAATCCTCAGAACAGCACAAGCCAGAGATGTTTTCAGAGAATGCAAAATCTGTAGGATTGCTCTTCAATATTCTTGGGATTTTTAGTCCTAAAGAAGTCCTGTAGTGGCATTTCTGGTTGGAAATTCTGAGTGGAAACCAAAGGGGTTCCCCAAGAAGGGAACTGAAGATTTCTGGGGAATTTAAACCAGATCTCACTCCTCGCACTGGCTTGGTAAGGAAAGCATCAAGACCAGAGTGAGAAGAGAAAGAAAGTTCTCCAAAAGTTCATATTTTATATAAATTATTCCATTTTTATATCGCCCAGATATTCATATTTTAGCTGGATTTCACAGAAACTGCGGATCACTTTGGAGTTAAACCAAACCTTCCTGCTTTCAAGGTGAATATTTTCTGGTGGGGGTTCATTTCTCCTCTTAGGCACAGCCCTAGGCCAGGCTCAGAGCCCAGCACTACCCAGTCCCAGCCTGACCTCTTCTGACCTAGTGAAGAAAATCGGTTTAAGCAGCAGGCAGAGAAATTTGGTGCCATTAACACAATCCTGAAATCGAATTTGGCATTTTCAGCGGGATTTTTGCACATCAGGGTTAAGATAAAGATGCTGCTTTAGTTTGAGGAGGTAATAAAATTCATTGTGGAGCTGCCAGCTCCACACGAGATTCCTCAGGGTGGGATTTTTGGGAGCAAAGTTTAACAACACCAGGAACATTTGAGGAACTCTTCAGTTCATAGAATCATATTCTGAGCTGAAAGGGACCAAAGGATTAAAATCCAAGTCCAGGAAATTGAGGCATCCCTTTTACAGATACAGAATTTCCTGATGTCATCAGGAAAATTCAAACCTGAACTAAAATCTGTTTTTTTTCCCCCAATCCCCATTTTTGGAGCAGTTTTCCCAAGATAACAGCCCCAGCTGTTACTAAAGTTTGGGGGATTTTTCCCCCCAGTCCCCATTTTTGGAGACAAATCAGGACAAAATTATTACATTGTTTATTAATTTAAATAATTAATTAATCTATATTATAGTTATATTTATTTATACCTAATAAATTAATTTAATTAATTAACAAATAATTTTGGGATTTATTAATTATTCCACAGTTATTAATTGTGGAGTCACCAACACAACTCCTCCAAATAAAAATGAGGTTCCAACTCTTTGCATCCATTTACCCTTTCCCAAATATTTTTGTGCTGCCTGCTATTATTTTCTTTCCACTTTCCCCTTCTCAAACCAGCATCTTTTGCCTTCTTTTCTCCTCAACATCCCTTGATAATAATTTCCAGTGGTGCAAATTGATTCAAAGCTGACATCTCGTTCTCCTCACCCTCTGGAGAGGCCAAGAGCTGGCTGGGAATTGAAATGGTTGACCACAAAAAATAATAATAATTAGGAATAGGACTTGAAAAAGTCAAATTATCTTGAAGTTTTTGCAACCTTAATGCACTGTGAGCATTAAAGTGACTGTGGGGAGTTAAGTGTTGTTATTTTGAAGAGGTTTAATGAAAGCTGGTCATGTTCCCCCATTAAATGGATAAAAGCTTTTCTTTATCTGCTGCAGAATTTCCTTCACCTGTAACTCTATCCCCTGTTAATCCCCGCGTTCTCTGCATGAAGAGCTCTTTAAATACCCCAAGAGCTGAACAGGGTGTTCTTTTCACAAATCCCTCATCTGACACCTTTCTGTGCCCTGGCACAGCACCAGGAAAGGGTTAAAGGAAAACAAACGGATTTTGAGCGGCAGCGTTGCATTACCTGGGGCCAAAATCCATTCCCGTGCCACTGCAAAGTGGCTTTGGGGGGTGGCTGGGGCTGAAAGGGGGGAAAAGGAAAAGAGGGAAAAAAATAATCAACATAAAAAATAAAATAAAAACATTTCAGTGTGCTCAAAGGACGTGGACAGTGTGCTCAAAGGACAAATAAATAAACAGTGCTGCAAAATGCTGCATTAATTAATTTAATTAATTAATTTAATTAATTAAAGTAAATAGAGCTTCATTAATTTCTGGCACAGAAATGAATGCACATTCTTATTTAATTTGGGAATGTTTGGGTTCGATTCTAACAAGTGGTTTCAGAAATTAATGCCAATTCTGCTTTAAGTTGGGAATATCTGGGCTGGCTTCTAACAAGTGGTTTTAGAACAGAAAAATGAAGTTCCAGAGCTACAAGATCGTTCCTATAATAGAGAATATAATTTAAAATGAAGGTAAATTAATCATTTTGGCAACGTGGCTTCATTAATGAGTGCATCACCCTTTGTGCCCAAAGCAGGTGAGCCCTCACTCCCATCCTGCCCCATCCTGGGTGTTCAGGGCTCCCTGCCCAGCTCAGCCTGCTGGAAATAAAATAACTTTTAAAACTTCTTATTTCATTTCTCTAGTCAGGTTTGCTTTGCCTTTGTCCCGCGGGAAGGAATTTTAAGGGTTTTTTTCAAGGGGTCTTGCACCGCTCAAGGCAGGATGAGCTGAACATCTCAATGGGCTGGGAATGGCACAGAGGATGCACAAAAGGTAAAAAATATGGGTGAAAATCAACTCCAAAAGGTAAAAACCATCAATGAAAATCAACCCCAAAGATGAAAACCATCAATGAACCCCAAAGGTAAAAACCATCAATGAAAATGAACCCCAAAGATAAAAAAACATAAATGAAAATCAACCCCAAAGATAAATCCTTCAATGAAAATCAACCCCAAAGATAAAAACCACTGATGAAAATCAACCCCAAAGATAAAAACCACTGATGAAAATCAACCCCAAAGATAAAAACCTTCAATGAAAGGTTTTTATCCAAAGATAAATCCTTCAATGAAAACGAACCCCAAAGATGAAAATCAATAATGAAAATCAACCCCAAAGATAAAAAAACCATCAATGAAAATGAACCCCAAAGATAAATCTATACATGAAAATAACCCCAAAGAGAAAAACCTTCAATGAAAACCAACCCCAAAGATAAAAACCTTCAATGACAATGAACCCCAAAGATAAAAGCCATCAATGAAAACTAACCCCAAAGATAAAAGCCTTCAAATAAAGGTTTTTATCCAAAGACAAATCCTTCAATGAAAATGAACCCCAAAGATAAAATCCTTCAATGAAAATGAACCCCAAAGATTCATTTATCATGGTTGTACTCAGAAAATAAACATCTTAAGACCACCCTGCATTGAAAATTTACATTGATCTGCGAGACATTCCTCCAGCAATGCATTAAATTCTCTCCACTCAAATATGCCAAGGTTTGAAGTGCATTAAATTGATGCTGGGAAAGGAACTGGGGGAAAAAAAAACTGTTTAGGCTCAGATTTTTGATTCTTCAAGGTTCTTATACACAAAAACCACTGAAAATATTCCTAATTATTCATTTGCTCCAGAGTTAGAGAACATTGCTCTCAGTGCGTGTGATAATTCTGGAGAAAACAGAGGAAAAAAGGGAAATCTCTGAGCTGCAGAAGCAGCTGTAGAATCTCTCTCCATGCTTAGCTGAGGTCTCCACACAGGAGAGGATGAAAATCACTGCAGTAATTTTTCTGCAACTGGGACAAATCCAAATTGATGGTCAGTTCCTTTAATCCTGCAAATTACATGAAGTGTTACTCACTCCTCAGCATTTTTATTTTATATCATTTGTCCAAATGGATCCAGCTCTTACTGGCCAGGCCAGAAAATCACAGTGAGAACCAGCAGTGTTCCAGGAACATCAGGTTCTCATTGTCCTGGCCTGGGCTGCATAAATCCACTCAATGCCAAAACCTTCTCAATCAGTGGTTAAAAGTGGGGTGAGTGTGAGGGTATTTGGACAGAACCAATTTTTTGGGAATAACAGCAGAGAGAACCTCAAAAAAGGGAGAAGCGGGAGATCCTTGTCTCATCCCTGGAGTAAGGGAATCTCTGGAAGGTCCCCTGCCCATGGATGGAGGGATGAGATGAGTTTTAGGGTCCTTTCCAACCCAAACCATTCCATGATCTGTAGAAGGAGATGTGGAAGATGTTGCAGATCTTTTCCAACCCAAACCACTCCACGATCTGTAGAAGGAGATGTGAAAGTGGAAGATGTTGCAGGTCCTTTCCAACCCAAGCCATTCCAGGATCTCTAGAGGGAGAATGGAAGACGTTGCAGGTCCTTTCCAACCCAAACCATTCCATGATCTGTAGATGATGTTGCAGGTCCTTTCCAAACCATTCCAGGATCTGTAGATGTGGAAGATGTTGCAGATCCTTTTCAACCCAAACCATTCCAGGATATGTAGAAAGAGATGTGGAAGATGTTGCAGGTCCTTTCCAGATGCTGCAGAATTCTGCCACACCTTGGTGTTTCCATGATTTTGGTTTTCAAACCTCAAATCCACTTTTAAATATTGCAGCTGCATGAAGCAGTAGGAAAAGCCCCTTTTGGAGAACTGAGAACCTTTTATCTGTGAACCTGAGAACCTTTTATCTGTGTTATTTTGTGATTTGGTACCTTGGGCAGGGATTCATTACCCCAGCAATCAGAAGCCTGTGGCAAAAAGGAGGTGATTTATGCACGATCTTTTCTACCTGAAGGAGGCCTCTTGATCCAGCCTCAGCACCCTCACATGCAAGAATTTCTTCCCAATATCCCATCCAAACCTGTTCTTTGTCAGTTTAAAACCATTTCTCCTTGTCCTACCAACACAATTCCTGATGAGGAGTCCCTGTCCTGCTTCCTTCCTTGTCACCCTGGAGAGGGACACTCATGGGAGATGTCACCCTGAAAAGAGGACAGCCATGGGAGATGTCACCATGGACCAGGGGGGACACCATGGGAGATGTTACCCCAGAAGGGGATACCCATGGGAGATGTCACAAGCTAATGTCACCCTGGAGAGGGGGACACCCTTGGGAGATGTCATAGGTGGAATGTCACCTTGAAGGGGGGACGCCCATGGGAGATGTCACCATGGAGAGGACGCCCATGGGAGATGTCACAGGGAAATGTCACCCCAGAAAGTGACACTCATGGGAGATGTCATGGGAGATGCCACCATGGACTGGGGGGACACCCATGAGAGATGTCACAGGGGAATGTCACCTTGAAGAGGGGGCACCCATGGGAGATATCATGGGGGAAAGTCAACATGGAAAGGGGACACTCATGGGAGATGTCACCCCAGAGGGAACACCCATGGGAGATGTCACAGGGGAATGTAACCATGGAGAGGGGACAGCCATGGGAGATGTCACTCTGGGCAGGGGCACCCATGGGAGATGTCACACAGGTCCTGTCACCTGCTCTGGGAGCACAGTGGTGGAAAAGTTTGGGAAGTTTGGCAGAGCTGTCCCACCAATCCCCAAGGTGCTGTGGGTGCCTCCCACTCCTCCCTCAGCTTGTCATCGCCCACATCTCCCTCAGTGTCCCTGCTACTTCAGATAATGTTATTTTTTGAGATTAGCCAATCGATTTTGGCTCAAATAAATGAAAATTGGACTTTTCCAGTGGTTGATGTCATTCCCAACCTGCTGAGCCTGGCATCCCAAGGAAAATGCCTCTTCTTGATTTCCTGATTGTGATTTCTCCTCTTGCCTTTTACACAAAGCGTGGGCAATTCACTTCACATCCTCCTTTTACTCCGCTTGTTTTCCTTCCTTCCATCCCTGATTTAGGGCCAGATCTAAAAACAGGGACAGAGCTTGTGCCCCCCAAGAGGGGACAGGGACCCTGACAAGATTTTTCCATGGAGTGAAACAGGCCCTGAGCATCGGCCCCGCGAGTTATTCCCAACAAAGCCCCTGATTTATTCTTTATTTGCCCTGAGCAAATAGAGCCTCTCCATGGGCAAACATTTGTTTTAGAGCTACTGCTGGAAAGTCCTTGCTGAAAAGGGCTGAGGGATCATTTTCCTGGAGGTTTTGCATTTTCTGAGGGTTTGAAAGAGCTGCGGCCAAAAAAAATTCCTCATTTTATTGACCTCCTGAGTGGAGGGACAGAATCCCTGCGGGTGAATAAAACTTGGCATCGAAATTTTGGGATGTTCACCACCCCACATCCCACGTGGACCCTAAATCCCCTCAGGACTGAACACAACCAGATTTTCCCTGCAAAAAATAAAAAAAAAAAAGATAAAAAAAAAGGGGGTTGAGGTGGTGGAAAGCTGAGCAGCTGCTGCCCACGCTCAGCCCCTTGTGCGCATAAACAACGCCCAGATTCCGCCGCGATGTTTGACGCGGAATTTCTGCCCCGCTCACATGTTTATGCTCATTATGCAGATGTTTATTAGAGCTGCTCCCAATGTTTGGACAGCAAAACCCCAGGAGAAAAAGCAGTTTTGTCCCCACTGCGATGTTTTTCCTGGATTGTTTCAATTTCTTCTCCTCGGCAAGAGTCAAATATTTAATTCGAAGCCAGTAAATATTTTGCTTTAATTTTCCTATCGCAGTAGAAAATTAATATTTTGTATCGTGCTTCTTGATGACTGAAGAAAAAAATAGTTCTGATTGAACATTTGGGGGAATCTTTTCCAGAGGGGTTTTTTCCACATGTTCTTTTCCAGAATTAGGAATATTTCCAATATTCTGGAATATTTCCCATTTCCTGGGCACCTTTATGTGTTGGAACACACATGAACAAAGGACAACAACCCTCAAAACTTTATTAAAGTTACATTTATTAAAACTTTATTAAAGTTATTTTTCCTGCTCTAAAAAACAGCATCAGCAGCCCTCAGGATTTTTTAGAATCCTCCTGCCGCCCTGGGTTTTATTTTTTATATCAGTTCCCACTATCTGCTGATTTCTAGGAAATTCAAAACAACAAGGAAACAAAGTCATCAACCCGTGGATCTCTGGCCATTGTGGGTTTTGAACAAAAATAATCCAAAATATGAATAATAATCCAAAATAATAATCCAAAATCTAATCCAGAGGCTCAGAAATGAAATAAAAAGAGCCCAAATGCATCCTTTTCAAAAATTCTGGTTTTTATAAGCGACTTTCATGATTTTTTTTTGGTTTTGCCAGAGTATTTCCATGGATCAGGGGTGATGTTCTTCCTTCTGTGTCTCCCATTGAGTGGTGGAATATTCTCTTTTCTCTGTCCATGCTCCATATCTGAGGTGGAGTCCAAGAATGGCCAAATTCAGTTCCCTGCCACAAGAGAAGCCCCAGAATTTTACAGAAAATATTTAAAAAAATGGGAAAAACCCCTGGAATTTTATTCTGGAAATTGCAGGTTTGTATTTTAGAAGGTTGAAATCAGTCACAGGCTGTAGCTATTTGAGTTGTTAATATTTTTTGTGGGTTTAAATGCAAAATAATTGAGTTTTGTAACTCTCTTCTGTTTATTCTTCTCATTTTCTTCTTGATTTCCTTAAAAATTAAATGCTTTCAGTTTGTTGTTTTTTAATTTCTGTAGTGTGTCAGCTGCCTGTATTTAAGATTTACAATTGGTGCTTCTCCCTAATTTAGGAGCAAGTGAGGAAATAATTCCTGTGTTGTTCGAACAGAAATTCTCACTACAAATCCCTCCAAAAAGAGAAAAATAATGTCTATAAATGAAGTTATTCATGTTGATTAAGTATTTTAGAGGCTGCAAAGAGTTTTCTGCATTACTGGAGGTATGGTAGTGCCAAAAAAATTGGGATTTTACCCCTTGGAACTGAAAAATAAATGAATTTCCATAGGTTTAGCTGTGCTCCTGAGCTGACAGCAGGATTTTAGTTTTGAAGGCAGCTGCGAGCTGGGTTGGGAGGAGAAGGATTTGGGAACCTGAGAGCCTCAAATACAAATTATTTTATTTTCTTTGCTGTAAGTGGAGAGGTCCAAAATATAACCAGGCAGCCAGGGATAAATAGGGCTGTATATATATAAATATATTAAATATATAAATATAAATATCTGCTATTTTCAATACTGGACTTATGGCCTTGTATCCATTCAGGGCTCACTCCCAACTCTCCTCCAAGTTATTTTTTACCCTGACCTCTTTGTTTTTCTCCCCTTGGCCATATAAAACATCCACCCTGCCCCAGCACTCTTGTTTATTTTAATTATTTTAACTGCTTTTTGCTACAGCTCAGCTTTGGGGACAATTTTGGGTTTTCTTGACACAAAATAATGAAACTGAAGAGCTAAAACCTTGTGTGGTTCCCCTGTGACATCTCCCATGGGTGTCCCCCTTGGTCCATGGTGACATCTCCCATGGGTGTCTCCTCTCCAAGGTGACATTCCTCCTGTGACATCTCCCATGGGTATCACCCCTGGTCCATGGTGACATCTCCCATGTCACCTCTCCAGAGTGACATCTCCCATGGCTGTCCCCTCTCCAAGGTGACATTCCTCCTGTGATATCTCCCATGGGTGTCCTCTCTTCAGGGTGACATCTCCCATGAGTGTCCTTGTCCTGGGTGACATTCCCCTGTGACATCTCCCATGGGTGTCCCCCCTGGTCCATGGTGACATCTCCCATGTCACCTCTCCAGAGTGACATCTCCCATGGGTGTCCGCTCTCTAGGGTGACATTCCCCTGTGACATCTCCCATGGGTATCACCCCTGGTCCATGGTGACATCTCCCATGGCTGTCCCCTCTCCTAGGTGACATTCCCCCCTCCCAGAGCCCCCACATTGCAGCCTCAGTGCCCATAAATTCCACCTGACCCCAAACAGAGTTGGGATCCCAAACAGAGTTGGGATCGGCCTCAGGATCCCCTGAGGGATCCCCAAATCCCCCGATGGTGCCAAGGCCTCCTGTGATTTTGGGAGTGGCTTTAGCTGAGCTCTGCCAGCCCAGGAGGGGAGGGAAATTTTGGGTTTATTATTGACCCCCTCAGGCCATTGATGGGATTTATTATCCATGGAATTGTAATAAATATTGTGCTGGTTTTTCTTGTTCTGTGATAAATGTGATAAAACACAGGCTCTGTCTCCAGTGTTTTTATAGTGGACTGACTTTTAAAAATACCTGCTTGAATTACCTTTTATAGCAGCTCTCTTCTCCAAAATTTGAGCAATTTTAGCAGCATTTTGAACAGCAGAGGCAGGAGGAGAAGAACTGTTGATATTCTGATATTATTATTGCAGATATTCACACAGAGAAGTGTTTGCCACATGAAACTCAGCTGGAAAATGCACAAACAAAGTGATTTTCCAAAGTACAAACCCTGCTTGTCATTTTTTACTCTCAGCCCACCTCTGCAGCAATCCCAGAGAATTCCTCCAGCTCCTGGCTCTGAATTCTGCCCCAAAGGCAGCAGGGCTCAAGTGGGGATTTGGAATTAAAGCTGGATTTCAGCTACCTGAGATTCTGCTGAGCCTTCTTGTCCCCCCAAGGGGTTTTAATTAACACCAGGCACTGGTGGGACTCCAAACCTCGTTCAGGATTTAATTAAGACAGGACTAATTGACCTCCCTAAAGGGGTTCTTTAATACAATAAAAATAGATCTAATATTATCTAAATATATAAAAACATGTACAATAAAAATACCCAAGTTTGTCTGCAGACTCGCTGTAATGATCCTGATTTTCCCTTTTGAAAGTGCTGCTGTTGACTTTTTTCCAGGAATTTTTCCATCTGCCTCCATAGGATATGAAATGTTAATCTTTTACTTGACAGTAATCTTTGCCTGTCATTAACAACATCCCCTCAATAAAAACAGACTTATTTCCCCCTAATTCACCACAGATCCACACTCCAGACACTTCCCAGTTGTTTTATCTCAAAAGGATTAAAACACTTGCGAATATTCAATTTAATCCACTCGAAGGGAGGGCAGAAATTAATCCTAATTAAGCCTCAGCAGCTGTAATTCTTCGTGGGATGAATTATCTAATGGGAATTCTTGCTGAAGAATGGGGCTGAGTCATGGGCATCCCATTTCTTCTGGGCTGCAAATCAAGCCAAAATATGAAAGGAACAATTCTTTTCTTCCAAAATCAATAGGAGGAAATTGATCCCCAGCCTCCCCAGGCTTGATGGCACGGTTCTGGTTCTGCAGAACAATAAAAAGCTCAGAGCTGTTTGCAGAGCAGGGGGAGGAGAGCTTTTATGAGGGATGGAAACACCAGGAACCTGTGGCACAGGAGCCTGAGAGCATTTGGCTGCTTTTTATCCCAGAAAAGCTGCAGGACCTGAAGGTTTTTATCTCCCAGGTAGCTTGGAGTGCCCAGCTCAGGAGTGTTGGGCTCCTGGACTTCCAAGGATGATGAACAGTTTGGGGTAGAAGGATTTTTTTGGGACCACCAGCAACACCTGGGTCCATTCTGCCTCATTTGCGCAGCACTAGATGTTCATTATCTCATTAATTATCACCTGCATGGGGTTAATTTCTATTAATTCCATTCCCAAGAGCACAGCCTGTGGTGTCCTGTGGAGAGGTGAGTCCTGGTGCAGTGTTTTCAGGATTTAAGTGGCCCCATTTCTGATTGGAAAGGCCCTGATTTAGTGGATTTTGGGGATAGAAAATCCGTCCAGAGGCTTTGGGAAGCTGCTGGATAAATGCTGTGTGTGCAGAACATGCTGAAAGTTGTTCCCTGTGCACCTTGTGGGAATGAAATGAGCACAGAATTGATTCTTTCTTGCAAACTCCTTTTATTTGGGGGCTGGAAAAGTTTGAAGCTGCCAGCAGATACCAAAATATTGCTCCATGGATGAGCTGCTGAAATTCCTTCTTTTGTGAAATTACCAAATCCTGACTGATACCTCACTCCAGGTTTTCTTCCTGTGGATGTGCAGGGCAGGGAGAAAGGCCCTCAATGCAGTCCATAATAAGCAGCCATTAAAGGGATTTAATAAAATATCAGCCTCATTAAACCAAAATGACATAAAAATAATGTCATGATGCAGGAAAGAATCGTTCTTGTCTGGCTCTAGGATAGTTGTTTACTTGTTTGTTTGCATCTGAAATAATCTTTACCCCAATTTCCCAGTTTTCTTCCATAAATATACAAAATATTAGCTGGCTGCTTGATTCAGTTGGAGCTAAATATGGCTTTTTAATTTCAGATAGATCTTTCTGCTGCCCTAAAATGGCAATACATGTGCAGGGCCATGCTTAGCATGAGTAACAGATGTTGTGCCTGAAATACTCCTGTAAACAAGGCCTGGAAATGCAAGGTTTGGGAGGCTCAGACTATAAAAACAAGACAAAAAAAAAGATCAGTTCAGTCAGGTCATTATTGGGATCATTATTTCTGTCTTGGGGTGACAAATCTGAATCACCACGTGATTGCTGGAAACCATTGTGGAGCAGGAGCTGCTGCCGTGGGGATTTATTCCAGGAGCTGGCTGTGCCTTTATTCCCTCCAAGAACCCTACCCTGACCCAGAACTGGCCCATTTCATGCCAGGTGACACCAGGGGACAAATCTCAGGTCATGTTCTTTGCCCTGGCAGGTGGCATCTGAGCTGCAGGAAGTCACAGATGGTTTAAATCCTGGGGCAGGATTTAAACCTGCCTGGCTCTGGGCTGGGCTCTCTGGGAGCTCACTGAGCCTTGGAGTGGCTGTCTAAACCAGAGGCTAGACAAGATTAAGAGAATAAAAATGGGTATTTATTGCAGGCCTTCAATAAATACACCTTGGGCAGCCAGAAACCTCTGAGAGGTACACCCAAGATGGACAATGGCATGAGTTTTTCAGACAATTATAAGTTTGGTCCATTTACATATCAGGGGTTAATCATCCAATTACAGGTAATGAAGTAATTTATTCCACGTTTTCTCCCCCAATTCATTTTTGTTTCCATCTCTCAGGGCCTGAGGCAGTGAGGTGTCCTTGATTGCCAGGCCTGGAGAGGAATTGTTGTGT
>JAWWEY010000056.1:1908097-1918644 GCA_035582745.1 Loriotus luctuosus | reverse complement strand
TTAAAATCCTCCCCAAATTCCACCCCCAAATCTTACAGGAATTTGTAAAAATTTGGTTGAACCCCCCCAAATCCTGCTTTAGTTCAGGTGTTTTGTCAGGAAGAGAGTGGCATTTTTTTGCCACAAAAAACTCCTGAAATGTTGCAAATTCCTTTAAAATAGAACACCAAATAGAGCCCAGCTGATTTTTACAAGGCACCTTCAAAAGAACCATGAATTTTTAACAGAATTCTGATGATTCCAGGGTGTTTTTCCATATCATGGTACCTTGAGAATGCACCAGGACACAGGTGTGGGTGTGTGAGTATAAAAACATCAATATTTATTTAAAATGTTGATATTTTCTGTTCTAAGAAAAAAAGTACAAGTCTGTGGTATGTCCAAAACGCTGCTTTTTTTAATATGCAGAAATATTTCTCTGGTGGAAAACTTTGCAGAAAACCAAATATTAGGGGAAGGATTGTGGAATGTGTTTGCCATGGCAAAGGGAAAAGCAGCAATGGGAAACTGCTGAGCTGTGCTTTGCATTTTAAAAATGTTTGCAGATTCATGGAAAAGTGGGAATGCAGCAGGAGGAAAGGGAGCTGCTGCTGATGATGACAACTTTCTTTCCTTTAAGAAAACAGCTGCTTGTGGCAGCCTGGAGTTAAAGCTGGAGTTTTGTTTTGTAATATGGGAACTGAAGTGGGAAATCTGAAACTAAATCTATGGGAAAATCTAGAAACTATGGGAAATCTGCTCCAGGCTGGACCAGGATCTTCATTCCCATGGGGATCCAGGCCACACCTGCAGGGGACCTCTGAGGGTGCTGCTGGGTTTGTATTTGGGTTTTGTGTTGTATTTGGTTTGTACTTTTATTGTATTTGGGTTTTCCTCAGATGAAGGAAGGAATGATGAATCTGACTCCATGTTCTCTGAAGGCTAATTTATTATTTTATGATCTATATTATATTAAAGAATACTAAATTAAACTAAAGAATACAGAAAGGATACAGACAGGATACTAAAAAGATAATAATAAAAACTTGTGACTCTTTCCAGTGTCCCAGCACAGCTTGGCACAGATTGGTCAATGAGCAAAAACAACTCACGGCAGAAATTAATGAAACCTGTGGGTAAACAATCTACACACATTTCACATGAGCAAAACACAGGAGAAGCAAATGAGATAATTATTGTTTTCCTTTTTCTCTGAGGCTTCTCAGCTTCCCAGGAGAAAAATCTTTGGTGAAGGATCAGCCACACTGGGGCCCAAGGGACACCCACTGAAATCAGCTTTTCACTGTCAGAGCCTGCAGATTTTTACTCCATCCCAATCACACCACCCACAATCAGATTATTCCCAAATGCTGCTTTCAGAGCATTCCTCAAGTCCTGAGCAAGTTGATGTCTCAATGCAGTCAAGATTAATAATTAAATGTTAAAATGTTAAATGATAAGTAATTAAATGTTCTCCCAGCAGATCCTTTCTGAACCCCACAACCCCTCATCCACACAGTGACTCCAGCACTGGGAATGCAAATTCACCTTGGATTGAAATCTGATTTAAACTTCAGCCCTGCCACCGCCTCCCCAGACTAAAAGTGATTTTATCAAGTCACTCAATCCATCAGGATCTCGGCTTGCCCCGCCAGAATTCAGGAAGAGAAGTGTTCTCCTCCATCCCATGAAGTGTTTTGCAAAGAGGCCTCCGTGATGTACTTAGGGATTTCCTCTGTGGAAGCTGAAACACCTCAAATCCTGTCAGAGCCCCTCCAATCGTTCCAGCCCAATAAAGTTCAAATGGGGAATAACACATTTGTTAAAAGAGGCCCCATTTTATGCTGAGAGGATGACATGGCCAAGAGACCATACATCCCTCAAAAATTTGAAAAAAAGAGAAAAAATAGAGAAATAAAAAATGAGGACAAGATTACCCAGCCAACGTAAACTGGAGTGGCATGGTCGAGGTTTTTAGGATTTTTAGAGACACTTGGAATGAAAGAGGGAAAAATGCCACAGCCAAGTCTCAGGCCTGTGTACACTGCAGGAGGAAACTTGGGTTCTGAGCAAATATTTTAGTACAAATCAAATGCCTTCCAGGGATCAGCAGCTGGGGAGGCGGGAAGAAATTAA
Organism: Loriotus luctuosus; assembly: GCA_035582745.1. Classification (NCBI taxonomy): domain Eukaryota; kingdom Metazoa; phylum Chordata; class Aves; order Passeriformes; family Thraupidae; genus Loriotus; species Loriotus luctuosus. Next base: position 1,916,529 of record JAWWEY010000056.1, on the reverse strand, counting down.
TATTGGAAGCTTTAGAACTTCCCAGAACTATTCCCTCCCTCCTTGATTGAGGGAATTAACTTTTATTTTATTAACTTTTTCATGCCCTTCTCCCATGCAGGCTGCTCTGAAGGGCTCCTCCCCTCCTCCAGAAGGGCTGCCCTGGGGATGTTGCTCTTCTGAGGCTTTAAGTAGCAGCTGGCTGTGATTAAGTGGATTGGGAGGATCAGTGCTTGATTAACTTTGTGCTGCTCCTGCCTTGCTCAGGTTCCTGCAGGAGAATTCATCCCTGGCTTTGGGAGAATGTTGGTCTCTAATGGATCCCAGACCTGGGAGCCCACCCAGGGCCAGAGCCCACCCTGGGCATGGTCAGGTCTTGTTCCCCTGTGCTGCAGAGGTGAAACTCCTGTGGGGACTCTGCTAGTCTGGGTTTTAGTCTGGGTGTGTGTAAACCCACTGGGGGAGCTTTGCTAGTCCAGGTTTTGGTCTAGATGTGCATAAACCCACTGGGGGAGCTCTGCCAGTCTGGGTTTATTCTGGGTGTGTGTAAACCCACTGGGGGAGCTTTGCTAGTCCAGGTTTTGGTCTAGATGTGCATAAACTTGTCAGGGGAGCTCTGCCAGTCTGGGTTTTAGTCAAGGTGTTCATAAACTCACCCAGGGAGTTTTGCTAGTCTGAGTTTTAGTCAAGGTGTTCATAAACTCACTGGGGGAGTTTTGCCAGTCTGGGTTTTAGTCTAGGTGTTCATAAACTCACCAGTCTAGGTGCTCATAAACTCACCAGGGGAATTTTTAATCTAGGTTTTAGTCTAGGTATTCCTAAACTCACTAGGGGAGCTTTTCTAGTCTGGATTTTGGTCCAGGTGTTAATAAACTCACCAGGGGAGTTTTGCTAGTCTGGGTTTTAGTCTAGGTGTTCATCAACTCATTGGAGGAGTTTTGCTAGTCTGAGTTTTAATCTAGGTGTTTGTGTCTTGGTTTGTTATTCTGTTGTTGAATTTTTCAGGGCTGTAGAGAATCATGGCATGGGTTAGGTTGGAAAAACCTTTAAGATTATCCTTCCAGATTATCCTTCCAGATTATCCTTCCAGATTATCCTTCCTGATTGTCCTTCCAGATTATCCTTCTAAATTATCCTTCCTGATTGTCCTTCAAGATTAGGAAAGGCCTGAAAGATGATATTAGCCTTAAAGCCATGGGCAGGGCCACCTCCCACTGTCCCAGGGCGCTCCAAGCTGGCCTTGGACACTTCCAGGGATCCACAGCTTCTCTGGGAATTCTGTGCCAGGGTCTCCCCACCCTCACAAGGAACAATTTTTTCCCAAATCCCATCTAAAACTCCCCTCCTTTACCTTAAGGTCGTTGCAAATATCTGGGTGGGCAAAGTTTTCTTAAGCAGAAGGAATTTCTGGGTAACACCAGCAGAACTGAGGGCTGTAAGGGATGTTTATTTTGCATAATGAACAAATAAACAAACCCTGGAAAAGATAATTTTGGAAGGAATCTGCAAACCTTGATCTACCAAGGGTCAATTTGGGCTGGAGTTGTTTACTAATTAGAGGGAAAAAACAGGGACTTCACACAGCAAATCAGATTTTCTACATTGAAAGTACAACAGTGATTGAGTGAAACCCCAAAACTTCGACCAATGTGATTGTAACAGAAGAAACAGCAGGCTCTGAGTGTATAAAATATTATTTTATTACCCAAACGAGGTGGATACACCTTCCTGGAGGGAGATCTCTGAGCAGAGCTCCTTGTCCAAGCCCTGGAAAAACAAGAGATGTCCCTTCAGCAGTGACAGCTACGCAGGGGACTTGATTTTCTGCAAAGACAGGAGAATTTATCCACCCTGTGCAAATTGTGATACTTGCTGGCCAAAACCTCGCTCTGAGTGTCCCCAGTTGGCCAAGCCTAAGCCAGGTTTACAATGTTCTTTTCCCTTCTTAAGCTGAACCCAGCCAGGGGCAGGGAAAGCGAGATGAGCTCAAAGCAAATCAAAATTCTCCTATTAACAGGCATCATTAAGTAGCTGTAAAATTGCTGTCATTTCCCACTGCAGAGAAATCCTACAACAATCCTAAGTCAATAACTGAGCTGAGGAAAGCTGCTTTCCCAAGCAGCTTCTGGTTCATTGAAGCTGTAACGTAAAAATAGTAAGAATTAAAAAAAGAAATAAAAATCAAGAGAAAGCAAATGGAGGCTTGGCTGGGCTTCTGCACTAAATTCTGCCTTGATGGAAACGAATAAAGCTCAAGTGAAGTCCACAGGCATCTCCTAATTACATCACAAGGTTTTATTCCACTTAAATTTTCATGAAAAACTCCTGATTTCTTTTTATTATTCTCCATGGGAGTATAACATGTTGGTTAACCAGGAGAAAGGAAGCCAGAAAAAAAAAAAAAAAAGATTAAACTCTTGATGGCCGTGTTTGTCGGCATAGATCAATTGTGGGGTTTCAACTGGGTATGGAAATTCCCTGCTTGCAATATGGCTAAAAAGAAAGAGCATGGATGATTTAACAATTTACATAACCTGAGAGACTCAGCTGCAAATTGAATGAATGGGACTCTTTGTTTTCTCTAAACTGGAATAAAAAGAGGGGGAGAACAAAAAAACAAAAAAAAAAGGGAAAAAAAATAAAAGGTTCTTATATAATTGTCTCTGTGACTGGCATGATAGGAAGTGTTCTGGTGGAATTAAGACTGGGAATTATGAGAAAACACAAAGCAATCAAGGGGCAGTGGAGCAATTGGACAGAGGGACTAATAGGGAGTGACAGAGCCAGGCCTGGCCAGGGCCAGGCTGGGCTTTGCACCATTGTCCTGAGCAGAGCTGGGTCCCTCTGGGGCCACCCGGCCCCTCCAGGACATCCCTGCAGAGCCCCAGTCCTGATGGGGGATGCTGAGCTGGGATTGAGCTGGGATTGAACTGGGATTGAGCTGAGATTGAGCTGGGATTGAGCTGGGATTGAACTGGGATTGAGCTGGGATTGAGCTGGGATTGAACTGGGATTGAGCAGGGAGCAGCCTGGGAGGAATGGGAATGGAAATGGGAACGGGTATGGGAATGGGATTAATGGGAATAATGGGAGGAATGGGAGGAATGGGAATGGGGATGGCAATGGTAATGGGAATAATGGGGATGGGAATGGGAATAATGCCAATGCCAATGGCAATGGGGATGGAAACAGGAACAGGAATGGGAGTGGGAATGAGATGGGATGGGGATGGGGATGGGGATGGGGATGGGGATGGGGATGGGGATGGGGATGGGGATGAGAATGGAATGGGGATGGGCATGGGGAGGGAAAACCCTCTGGCAAACATCTGGCAGCACAGCTGGTGGCACATGGGGCGAATCTCCTCCCTGCACTGCTGCAAGAGGGAAAAACAAACTTCACCTCTTGGACTGCGACCAGCGGATGAAAACAAATTAACCTTTTTTTTTTAATTATTTGTGTGTGTGTGTTGTATATTTGCAGCCAGTGTCTGTTTGAATGTCCTGCTTTAAAGCTTTGGGTTAGAAATTCCTCAGTTTGCCCCCTCTCCTCTGAGCAGCACCAGCTCAAATCAACAAATTCTCCCTCATCAATCATGGCCAGGATTCTTTTTCCTTCTTTTTCCTGCCCCAACCCTTGTATTTACTGTGGAGATCACATTTTATTTTCACACCAGGCATTAAAATTATCAAATTGTGGCCTCGAATGTTCTTGTAAATTTTTTTTCCTTTTTTGTTTCCAAACAGATTTTTACCATTCAGTGAAAAAAAAATTAATTAAAAATGCATAGCACAATGACCCTGGGTGGGCATCATTTATTTCAGAGCAGATCCTGACCAGAAAACCTTCATCATGATGATGATGGGAGCTCAAGTTCCCTATTAAACTCCAGAGATTTCACACAGAAAATCAGATTTTCTAAACTCAATGCACAACAGGGATTGAATGAAACCCCAAAACTTCAACCACTGATATTGTAACATAAGAAACACCAGGCTCTATAAAACATAAAAAAAATTAAAATATTCTATATCCAGCACCAAACATACATAGATCCATGAATTCTGGTCAAGTTTATCTCTTACTCTCCAAAACTTGATAAAGCAACAGTGGTTTTTTTACCCACAGCCTGCTCCCAAAAATAATCAAGTATTTTGAGGGCTTCTTTCAGGGTACATTTTTTTCTCATAAAAAATAATAAATGGCAATATCTGAACCACATTTAGGTATTTTCTTCGCTCTCAGGCCTGCCAACTCAAACAATGATTTGTGTCTTTATAGGAAGGCACTTCGCCGTTTTCAAATAAATATTTAAATGCTCCTTCACAGGAAAAAATATTCCTGTGGTTAGGTGAGATATGCTGGAAAAATTAAGGCTGGTCCTCAAAGGCCTGGTGTTGTTACACTTTCCTGTTCTTAATTTGCATGATCCTTCCTCAAACTCAAAAAATTCACTTCAGAGCAAAAGAAAAAGTGCTTTAAAAGGAGCTTTGATACCCACAGCAGATTTCTTGATGAGTTTTATTTTAGCAACTTGGTGCAGAAAGAGATGTGGATGAAATAAGGGCTTTCATCTTTATAATTTATCTCTTTTCCTGGTGATGGTGCTACACAAATTCTCTGTCTGCCAGGCAAAGCCTCTCCATCAAAACTGGGAGAAGGAACAGATTTGAAAGGGATAAAGGTTTGGGTTTTATGTGTGTTTGTAATCAAAGAGGTGCCACTTATGTATTAGATTTCCATTTTTCCTCTAAAAAAAAAACAGGGGAAAATGATGAGAGGGAGGATGATGAACACCCTGACACAAATTTGTGCTGTCACAGGGAAAATCAGCACCTTCTATTTAAGTAACTCTCAGAAAAAGGCTGAGTAGGGAAAAATAAAAGTAGAAAAAGGGAAGTGTTTGCAGCCCATGCGCTGTTTGGTGGGGAGAGAAGTGAATCTTACCTTTCTGCCTGCCAAATAAAAAGCTTAGATGGGAAAAATCCTGTAAAATTTTCCATTTCCAGAAGGTTTGTAAGTCCTGTCAGACCTGCTCCTGCTTTAAACTGGTAGAGAAGCTCATCAGGCACAGAGCCACGGTGGGGGTGAGGCTCAGCCTGGTGTCCCAGCCAGAAAATCCCTCTGAAGCCATGGAAAAACTGGGATCAAGATTGTGGTGGGCTGAAGGAAAATTTCCCTTTTTCAGGCAGCACCTTTTGCTCTTGATGCTGGAACTTCCCAGCATTTGAACCTCATCTCTTCTGTCCTAATGAGCTCCTCATACTTCCCAAATCCTGCTAACTCCAGAAATTCCCATCCTGATACCCCTGAAATTTCCATCCTGATATTCCTGGTCTCCAAATCCTGATAACGCCTAAATTCTCAACCTTATACCCCCAAAATTCCCATCCTGATACCCCTTAATTCCCATCCTGATAACTCTGAAATTCCCATCCTGATACCCCTGATCTCCAAATCTTGATAACCCTGAATTTCCCATCCTGATATCCTCTGAAACTCCCATCCTGATATTCCTTATCTCCAAATCCTGATAACCCTGAAATTCCCATCCTGATAACCCCTGATCTCCAAATCCTGATAACTCCAAAATTCCCATCCTGATATCCTCTGGAATTCCCACCCCACTGTCCCTGATCTTCAAATCCTGATAACCCCTGAAATTCCCATCCTGATATCCCTTATCTAAAAATCTTGATACTCCTGGAATTCCCATCCTGATACCCCTTATCCCCAAATCCTGGAAACCCCTAAATTCCCATCCTGACACCCCTGATCTTCAAATCCTGATACCTCTGAAATTCCAATCCTGATACTGCTCATCTCCAAATACTGATAACCTCTAAATTACCATGCTGATACTCTTCTCTCCAAATCCCTGATAATCCCTGAAATTCCCATTCTCATATCCCTTATCTCTAAATCCTGATAACCTCTAAATTCCCATCCTGATAACCCCTATCTCTAAATCCTGATAACCCCTAAATTCCCATCCTGATACCCCTTATCTCCAAATCTTGATATTCTCTGAAATTCCCATCCTGATATTCCTTATCTACAAATTCTAATGACTCCTGAAATTCCCATCCTGATACCCCTTATCCCCAAATCCTGGAAACGCCCAAATTCCCATCCTGACACCCCTGATCTATTTTTTTTGGCTCTTTTTCAGCAGCCCAATATCAGTTTTCAGAGCTGCACCCCCTGCACTGCAGGGCTGGGAAAGGATATCCCAAATCTTTCTTTGGGATGATAAAAAAAACCCATTTTTTTCTCCCCCTCAGGCACTGAGGCAAGTGTGAGGCAGCAAATCCCACATGACTCTGTTTCCAAATCAGATCGTTTTGGTCCACCTTTAATACCATTTTCCCCCTCCCAATGAATTAAATATCCGTTCTTTTACCACCCAGTTTATTTGATCATCCAGGAAGATAAATGGCTTCTGCTGAAATATTAAACAAAGGGATAATTAAAGTACTGGGAAGGGTAAACAATACAGTAAAGCACAATTTCCTTTCTGCTACGTGGAGAAAAGAATTCTTTCTTGCTAAATAGCAGCACACAAGCTCCAGTTCTGGCCCTGGGCACACATGGAGTTTTTCTCCCCAAAATCAATTGGATTTTTACCTGTCTGGGTGAATTTTTATTTGAATGGGAGCACAGGAAGGGTTTCTAGGTAAAATCCACCTCAAAAATAAAATTTATCATGAAGTTTAGCACAGGGAGTTTTTAACATCACAGCTTGGTTGTGTTTCAAATGAAAAATGTTATTTTAGTTGGGTTTTGGGCCCAGCACCAAGAAGTGGCCCATCCCCTTGGACCACCAGTCCTTCCAATCCCAGGGATGGACCCTGGAAAGACCCAGCTGGAAGGTGAGGAGCACCAGCTCATCTTCTGAGAGCTGATTGAGGTTGGATTTCTCCCAAACCATCCCAGAGAGAAGCAATTCCCTTCCTGGGCCACTCCTCCCTCCAAGGGATGTCACATTCCAGCAGGGCCATCAGCTCCAGCCCAGGCCAGGATGAAAATTCCCAGGTGAAAATAACAATTAATTACCATCCAGGACTGACAAATTCCCTCAGCCAGAATTTCTCCTGACTGCTGGGTGCTCTTTCATTTCAGCTGCTCTTTAATTAAGAATTTCAAAAAGTCGTTTCTTACAATATTCCAGGAGCTCCAGGGTTGTAGCACAACTCCTGGGAAGTGCTGGGCGCCACATCCTTCAGAGCTGCACGTGAGGAAGAAACAGATTCATAAAAAAAAAAAAAAAAGAAATTAAAATAATAAAAAATAAAATTAAAGCCATCAAAAAATAAAATTAAAATAATCAAAAAATAAAACTAAGATGATCAAAAAATAAACCTAAAATCCTCAAAAAATCAAATTAAAAGAATAAAAAATAAAAGTAAACTCATCAAAAATAAACCTAAAATAATCAAAAATTAAAATTAAAATAATCAAAAATAAATTTAAAATCATTAAAAAATTATAATAATCAAATCCAAAATTGAAACAATCAAAGAATAAAATTAAAATAGTAAAAAAATAAAATTAAAATCCTGAAAGCCAATATTTTCCTGGACAATTAGCAGCAATGTTGGGCACTCTCTTTTCAGATCGCTGTGTGCAACTTCAGCCCCGGCAGGACACAGGGCTAATTTAATGAGGCATGAATTTAAATATATTAAGAGCTCAACAAAACAGGGAGAGAATCAGAGAGGTGAAAAGTCAGCGCCCCTCCTTGTCCCGCTGTCTTCTTTTTGTTGGCTGCTGGGCTGGGAGACACGAAATCAAACGGAGCAACACAACCTGTCTGAGTTTTATTCAAATCAGCCAATTAAAACATCAAGCTGAAATGTCAACGAACATGTTCTGGCCACTCAGGAATTAAAGCAGGAAAGCATCTGTCTGTCCTCACCACAAAGCAGGGAAGATTTTTAATTCCACTTTCTGCAAAAGCTGCGACAGGAGATTGCAGCCATGAAAAACACCCTGTGCAACGGGCCCTGCCTGCCTGGCTGTCAGCAGCTGCTGCTGGACACTGAATCAGAGCCAGCTTACACCTTTTTTCTTTTTTATCCACAGGAACTCTTCACCAGTGTCTTGGTTTGAACAGCCAGGTGTGTGCTAAGGAAGGCAGGAGCCTCCCGTAAAATGGAAAATGTAAACCTACTCCCTCTGAATTGTTATGATTTTGAAATTAAGGGGCTCTCAGGCAATGATAGGGGAGCAGGAATAAGAGTTTTTATTAGGAAAAAAATTGAAAATTAAAATAAAAAATAAAAATTAAAATGTATAAATCAAGCCCACACTGCCAGAGTCAGACCATGCCCTGCCCCCTGTGTGTCAGGGGGTGGCACAGCCCCATCCCATGGGGGCTCAACCCTCCTGCAGTGCCAGCTGTGCTTCTGCTGCAGCAGGGATCCTGCACAAGGGGGGAGTTTTCCTCTGCA